>JBBUKS010000035.1:878111-889835 GCA_038050645.1 Hedychium gardnerianum
TAATTTTAATAAAATTTAAATAATTTTGACAAGTCAAGAATATTTTGATATTAAAATTTTCAGATCAAAATTTTAAAATTTAAATTTAAATTATAAGTACGTAGCAGCTATTAATAATTATTATAACATGGAAAATTATTTATAAAATAATTTGTATACATTATAACCGCTTTAATATATACACATTGTATTTCTTTTGTATTAATCAAATATCTATTTTTTTGAGTAAATCGATTTTATGAAAAAAAAATTATCGATCATTTAAATAAATTCAAAAATATAAATAATTTCTTGTCTAACAGCAACATACCAATCGAATTATTAGAGTACCTATGTGTATCATAACTCGAAACTCTAATGGGTAGACGGCCCCCTCTCTGCCACAGAGGGCAACGTCTGTGGTATGTGGTTATTATAAAAAAGTGTTTGGTTCAAGTTATCATGTAAAATCTTATTTATGTGATTATCAGGTAATCACATAATCAAAATTACGTAGAATAAAACATAAAAAATTTGTTAATCTCGTAATAAAAAAAAACCTTATTTTTCTAAGGTTTTTCGATTTCAGATTGCATGCCCTTTTTACTGATGTGTCGGATTAGCAATCCGACGCTTTAGTCCACTCAGCCATCTCTTAAGTATTTTATTAATATTTTAGGAATAAAACGTTTGATGGGTGTCATTTTTGGCTAGATCTTTTTCTTTCCAAATAAACCCAAGAAACACCGGTCCCTTTCCCCTACCGAACCACATCAACTCCCCTTAACTCCTCCGCGCTATCCGGATATAGTAACTCCTCTTTCCCTTCTTAACTCCTTTGAATCCCCCCCTTCCATTTCTCAACCCCCAGCGGAGGAAGAGGAAAGGGCAAAAGAAAAACTTCTACATTGTATCCGGATTTTGACTTGATATGTTCATCCATGAAGATTACTGGTTGTATTTTGTTATATACTGCAGGCCCGGCTTAAGGTCTATGCCTAGGGCTCCTAATAAATGTAGAGCTTATTATTATTTAAAAAAATTTAAATATGTTTAATTAATAACAGTAATAAATGTATTTAATTAATAACAACAATAAATATGTCGCATGCATGTTTCGTTTTTTACAATAACATAAATTTTAATTAATAACAGCAATAATTTATTAGCATCAATAACATAAAAAAATTTAAATATTAATTAATAGCAGCAGTAAATAGCAGTAATAAATTTTACGTATATTCCCAACACGAGGCCAAATTTATTCCAATAACAGCATCAATTCATGCACGCATGACGTTTCGTTTTTTACACCTCTTTTATTTATTCCAATGATAATTATTATTAAAAAAATTTTAAACCTGCCATTGTCGGTCCCAAGTCCGAATGAAAAAAGATGAGGAAAAATTTTAATTTTTTTTAAAAAAATAATAATAATTTAAAAAAAAAATTGCCTTTGGCCTCGTGGAACCTTGAGTCGGCCTTGCCCAAACTATAATGCTTCCTGTGATAGTTTATCTGCTTCCTGTGATAGTTTATCTTCCTATTTACTTTTTCAACTCTCCATTTAAATTGTACAAGTCAACGGTCAGTGGAAGATGGCCTGTAATTCTGATATCGTGTTATAAAAGCACAAAGAAATAATTAATCAGACGTAACGTCATATTGATCAATTCGATTTCATAAAAATTTTCTATCGATCATCAGGGTAAATCAAAAAATATTAATAGAAATTTATTCAAATGACTAATATTCTTAGGCCCATTTATTATTGGAGAAAATTTTTTTAAATCTTAAATTTCTTGATTATTCACCAAGCATGTTATAAAAGCACAAGAGGTGTCAATAGATTGCTGCGCGGTATAATCAGTTCATTCAACTGCTTGTCCGGCCTGTGCATCTCGGGCTTGTCCCAATTTTGAGCAAAGCTCACGGGCCTAATTTAATTTAAAAGATAAAACTTTTTAAAAAATATTAAAAAAATATGAAAATGAAATAAATTTTGTGAAAATTGATATTTCTCTTGTTTTTAATTAAAATTATTTGTTTTAATAATCAAATTTTATAAGGTAAAAAATTCAAAAGTGCTTCCTTTTTATTGGAATTATAAAAAAGGTAAGTTTTTTTTTAAAAATTTATTATCAAAATAATATCTCATCATACTTTAGCCCATTTTATTTATGAAAATATCCATATTAAGGATTATTATAGCTGCTACTATCATATCTATTACAATATAAATACTTTAATTTTAATCAACTTAAAATTAAATTGTAATTCATGAGGCCGTTAAGGCTCGAACCATAAATTCTACTCCAAACATAAACTTATGTTTACTTGGCATGACTAGAGGCAGATTTAACATGTAGACCGGGAGCTACGACCCCTCCAATTTTAAAATGACGTTGGAATGGTGAAGAGACAACTGACCAAATCTTCCCCATTTATATTCTCTCCACGATTAAACCTTTCCTAATTCACTTCAAAATCCTTGTCGTTATTTTCACCGTCGATTGTACCGTCGTCTATCATCAAAATTCAGAATTGATTATATATTGGGAAAGTCTGCAACCTAAGTTTTCTATTGATAGTTTGGTACCAAAATTTTAATGTAATATCGTGACCTTGAGATAAGTCAGAGATATGCACGAACTTGTTCTGTATCATCAACCACCATTCAACCTGGGGTTGGGATAGTGATTTTTAGGAAATTTTTGTTAGTTCTTGTAAAATTCTAAGATGCATGAATTCTAGATAACCAAAGTAAGAATTCGATTAGGAAAAAAAAAGAACATGAGTATGGATATAATTTCATCAATCAAACATGACATAATAAAATAAATAAATATATAAACTAAAAGCGACAAGAAACCTGATTGCAGAGTCATAGTCCTTGTCTTTAGTGTCGTCCAAATAGATCCCCTAAGGAAGAAAAAAAAGCGAAAGAAAATAGGAGAGGTCTTCCAAAGAGCTTGGGGTTAACGACGCCGAATTTTCTTGATTTAATGGGAAACCAAGTGATGTCTCAAGATGATGCCCTAAACCCTTGGGAATCTCTCCTTATATAGGCAACCAATCCATTATCAGCCCATAGATGATAACAGATTAGGCTAAAGGGTTCTACACATACGAGGTTCACATCCAATAACCCGAAACCTAATAAATTAAGTTAGATCACTTAACGAGTTTCGATATCGCAAGTCTTTAAATCGCATGTAAGCACACCTTAAGGGATAATTAAATCCAACAATCTCTCATTTGGGCTATATGTGATTATAGATAACATGCAAATATAACTTTAGTTGATATCAAACTTTATGAGTACAAGATACCTCTGTAACAATCTAGTCCATTAACTTCATTGGTATAAGACTAAAGATGTCATAACTACTGTATATGATCGTAACAAGCCCCAACAATAATCACAATACTAATGTCATTAATGACATAGATCAAGATGTGGATGTGTAGAGTGAAAATTACATGAAATGTGATCAGTACATGTCAATTTTCAACTAGTCCAAAGTGACTCAAAAGAGTCTGATTATATTTGCTAAAATTTTATGTTAAACTGAAATAGCAGATCATGATCCAAACTTTATGATTTCAAAAGAATTTATATTATATTTACAAACATCAAATGCTAAACAACAGTAATAAATCATGATATTTTATTTCAGAGTATTAAATAAATAAGATTCTGATTAATGTTTTGAACTTTAAGTACGTACAATAATCAAAACAAAAATTTTATCTTTATTAACAAATATAAAGTAATAAAGAAAATACAAATTCCTACTAGACGAGTTTTTCTTCCATAAGAAGGACTCTCATATCTACAACATGCCCATGAAACACCTTAGGCACCGAGCCTTTAGTGAGTGGATCGGCCAACATGAAATCTGTGTTGATATGCTCTATCATAACCTGATGACTCTGAATTCTTTCTTTAACCATTAAAAACTTGATGTCGATGTGCTTAAACTTCGATGAACTGTGGTTGTTCTTGCATAAAGTTTGCGGCTTTATTATTACAGTAGATCCTCAGTGGTCTGTCAATGTTATCAATGATCTGCAATGCCGTGATGAAGTTTCGTAGTCAAATTTCGCAATTGGATGTTTCATAGTATGCTACTAACTCTGCCTCCATAGTAGAAATGGCTATTAGCGTCTGCTTGACGCTCTTCCAAGATATAGCCCCTCCAGCAAGCATGAAAATATAGTCCGAAGTAGACCTTTTGCTATCCAAGCATCCAACAAAATCGGAGTCTGAATATTCAATCACCTCCAGGTGATCTAATCTCCGATACGTGAGCATGTGTCCTTTAGTTCTTTGTAAATACTGCATCACTCTCTTTACTGCTTTCTAGTACGACAATCCTGGGTTATTGACATATCTGTCTAACATCTCCACTATAGACGTTATATCTGGTCGTGTATAAACCTGTGCATACATGAGACTTCTCACAACTGATGTATAAGAGAATTATTTCATCTCTTTTATTTCAAGTTCAAGACGCGGACACTGCTGCAAGCTGAACTTATCACCTCTTGACACAGGTGTATCACCAGGCTTATAGTTCTGTATGTCATACCTTATAGACACATTTTCAATATAGGCCTGTTGTAAAAGTTCAAGAATGTCTCTTGAACGATCATGACAAATTTGTATGCCTAAAACAAAAGATACTTCACCAAGATCTTTCATTTCAAAATTACTAGATAGAAATGACACGGTTTCATACAACAGATCATTATTATTGCTTGCAAGTAATATATCATCTACGTACAGAACAAGTATAACAAACTTGCTCCCACTGAACTTGATATATATGCACTTATCAATGGAGTTCTCTTTAAATCAAAATGAAGTAACCACTTGATCAAATTTTCAGTACCACAGACGAGACGTTTGTTTTAAACCATAAATGGACTTCTTTAATTTATATACTAGGTGCTTTGAATCCTCAGACTCAAAGTTCTCTGGTTGTACAATATGTATAGACTCCTCAATGTCTCCATTGAGGAATGCAGTCTTTACGTCTATTTGATGTAACTCAAAATTATAATAAGCTACAAGTGACATGATTATCCTAAGAGAGTCTTTCATCGACACAGGTGAGAAAGTCTTCTTATAATTAATGTCTTCTTTTTAAGTGAATCCTTTGGCAACAAGACGAACCTTATACTTTTCGATATTACCTCTTGAATTCCATTTGATTTTAAATATCCATTTGCAACCAAAGAGTTTCTTACTTTCAGGTAATTCGATAAGTTCTCAAACGTCATTGTCTGTCATAGACTTCAACTCTTCTTGCATGACATTAATCCACCTTTCAGGGTTAAAATATTGTTTGACCTCTTAGAAAGATGCAAGATCACTTTCTAACCCTATGTCAAAATCATACTCTTGGAGATAATCATGAGAATTCGTGGTTCTCATTTCCCTTGTAGATCGCCTTAAATGCACTTGTGGTTGAGGAGGTTGAGGTATCTACTCAGTAATCTGAGGTAATGTCTCAATGTCAATGGAAGAATCCTCCAATTGCATTGGAGATGACACAAAAATATCTTAGTTCACTACTCTCACTGGATGTGCAATATTCATAATGTAAGGTATAGTAATCATACATGTACTTATTGCACTAATAGTGGCCACAAGAGGATCACTGAAGCTTTCCTCAAAAAATACTTCCCTAACCTTAGTGCTTCCATCGTCCTCAATGAATTTGACATTTTCCATTTTGAAGAAGGATCTATTAGAGGGATTATAAAATTTATAACCCCTTAACTTCTCAGAATAACCTACAAAATTACAGCTAACTATTCTTGAGTCCAGTTTCTTTTCATTAGGCTTATAAGGCCTAACCTCAGCTGGACAACCCCAAACATGTAAATTCCCAATGCTAGGCTTCCTACCCATCCACATCTTGAATGGAGTTTTAGTTACTGTCTTACTAGATATTCTGTTAAGTAGGTAAACTACAGTCTTGAGTGCCTCACCTCACAAAGAATTCGATAAAGAAGTAAAAATCATCATACTTCTTACCATATCTTTTAGGATATGATTACATTTCTCAACTATACTATTCTGACTGGGAATACCAGACATGGTATACTAAGGCACAATCCCACACTCAGTAAGGTATTTTACAAAAGGTCTTGGACGTTGTTCACCTGATCCATCATATCTACCATAATATTCACCTCCATGGTCGGATCAGACTGCTTTAATTTTCTTATCTAATTGAAGTTCAACTTCGGCTTTGAAAATTTTAAACATGTCCAGAGATTGCGACCTCTCATGAATAAGGTATAGATAGCCAAATCGAGAGTAGTCATCTATGAGGCTGATAAAATATGTGTGTCCATTCCAAGATGCCTTAGGGAATGGTCCACATATGTCTATATGTATTAGCTCTAAAATATCACTACATCGGCTAGCTCTCTTATTCCTTTTGTTAGTTATTTTCCCTTTAATATACTCTATGAAGACATCAAAGTCTAACATGTCAAGGGAATCGAGAATTCCATGTGACATTAACCTTTCTAGGCATTGTTTGGATATATATCCTAAACGCCTATGCCACAACATAGAAGAATTTTCGTCGGTCAATTTATGTTTCATATCTATACTATGCATTATTAGATTGTCAACCGTAGGAGTAAATGTGTTCAATTTATAAAACTTATCAATCAAAGAACTATTATCAATCACAACTGAATTAAAGAAAATACTAAACATTCCATTTCCAAATGAACAAGAATATCCTGATTTGTTCAAACAAAAATTTAAAATTAAGTTCCGTCTGAAAGACAGTACAATGAATGTATTTTCTAAATCCAAATAGACATTAGTTCCTAAACAAAGCTTAAAAACACCAATTGACTCTACTTTAGCCTTATTTCCATTCCCTATATAAATATATCATTCACCATCAAGTGGAAGTCGGCTCCTGAGACAACCCTACATAGTGATACTTATGTGAGTAGTAGCATCAGAATCTATCCACCAAGTGTCAGTGGGTACTGTAGCTAAATTAATTTCTGAACTAATACAATTTTGAAGACCCCCAGAATCTGCAGTTTGCTTTCCTTTTCCTTTATTGATCCTCTTTCTCTTCTTGCTCGCACTTTGAGAACCATATGCTAAGTGAACACTCTTAGATGTCTCAATCTTTAGTCTCCTCTCTTCTTGCACGCATTGAACAATACGCTCATTCAGTGTCCACTTTTTCTTTTGAGTATTATACAATATCTTAAAAGGAGTGAACCATGCAGGTAGAGACATCAAGACGAAATGCACTAATATACTCTCAGACATATCGAGTTTTAGTGCTTTCAAACTTGTCGCTATATTGGACATCTCCATAATGTACTCCCTTATGTTTCCTTTATCAGTATACCTCAAGGTTATCAACTTCATAAGAAGTGTGGTAATCTCGATATTTTCATTTGAGGTGAATCTGTCTGCTAATTTGTTCAAGAAAGTCCTAGCATTCTCTCCCTCAGTTATTGTGCCCTTTATTAGTGTCGGTATGGAAAGCCTCATGATACTTAGACTCATGCGATTTGATCGCTCTCACAGCTGAAATTTAGCCCTCTGCTCTATAGTGCTAGCACTGGTCAAAGGTGCGAGACGATTGTTTCTTAATGCATAGTCTAAATCCATGTAGCCTAAGATTACGATCACGTATTCTTTTCATTCAGTAAAATTTGAACCAGTTAGTATGAGGATGTTATTTATAGTGGCAGTAATAGATTGTACTAAAATTAAAGAGAGAAATTTATTTAAGCTCATGATTTAATTAAAGTTAAGAATATGTATAAGTAAAACATAAAGATTATACAAATAAAATAAAATTTTAAATGCATAAAAATGGGCTCATCATGAGAAACCAATTATAACATTGCATTTTACTCTATGGACTAAAATATAATTTATTAGTGGTACTCTCTAATATAACTCAAACTTTAATTAGTCACATAATGAGTCTTCCTTTGGACCGACCTATTATGCACATAATTTGACACTTATATGAGTTATCAATTGGTCCATAGCTTACAACAATTTTAATCTGCCACGCAATATGTCTTTCTTTGGGCTGACATATTTTGTGCATGATCTGAATAAAATAAAATTTGTTCTATAATTGTAGGCTACCCTGAGCATATATCTGGCATAAAAGTAGTCTTCCTTTGGGTCGATTATTCTTAGTATAGATATATGTCTCTACCAACACAAAATGTACTAAACCTACCTAAGGTGTCTTCCTTTGGGCTGACACGATAGTTCAACTTAGTAGCACGTTATGTAAATAGACCTAAAAAAATCCTAGAAATTTTAACCGAACAGATCAATCGATTTGAAAGTCTATTGTATATGACTACAAGATCATATATAAAACTCACCCATAAGAAGCTAAAGCTTCTTTGAAATTTTATAATTTAATCATTATTTAAATTCCTTATAATACTTTTTAATGGCATTAAGCATTGCTTAATATTTTTCAAAAATGTTTTCATGCATTTAAAATGCATGAAAACTGTTTCACGAAGGAATAAAAAAAAATTCTCATGCATTACAAATGCATGAAACATTGTTTCACGAAGAAATTTGACGAAGAAATCTTTTAATCGATTAGAAAACAAACTTAATAGATTAAAAATCATCTTAATTGATTAAAAAATAATTCTAATCGATTGATTATTGATCATGTCACGAGTTTAAGACTGTTAATCGATTGGACATTAATCCTAATCGATTGAAAGCAGCAATCAATTAATTGATCGATTCCAATCGAGTCTGTTGTGATTTCAACGTGTTAATCGATTAGGAAAAATTCTTAATAGATTGATAACAAGATTTTATCACGACTCAAGGCTTTTAATCAATTAGCAAAATTGTCAATCGATTGATAGCCTCAATCAATTGATTTGATCGATCAGAAATCGATCCTTTATTCGATCCCGTGTCTTAATCGATTGGTTAAATTCACCAATCGATTGGTGTTAACTGAATTGATTAACCAATCGATTACGGATAGTTTTGTTCACTAATTTTGGTTTGTCAATTGATTGGTCGATTAAACCATCGCGATTTGACCTAAAATTAGGTTAAACACGGTGGTTCTTCCCCAAGACGGCGGTGGTTCACCACTGTTCTTTATGTTCTTTGTGAAATACACGAACAACATGGAAGATCAAGCTTTTCTTAGGTTTTCTATACAAAAAGTTCGATGATCATAACTAGCAAAAGTTAATCTAGCATAAGAACAATAGATCGACGAAAAACCCATACTATATTGCCATGAAATTGAAGAAATAGAGCCTTGACTCTGATACCAATTGATATAACTTGAGTTCTCTACTAACCACATGAATTCTAAAAACAAAATAAGAACAGAGAAAACACAACATGAGCATGGATCTTATTTCATCAAAAGCATGGCATAATAAAGTAATACATAAACTAAAAGACAAGGAACCTGATTGAAGAACCATTATCCTTGTCCTAGGGTCGTCGGCTTAATCCCTGTGGAAGAAGATGCAGCGGAAAGAAGAGGAATGTCTCACCAACACTGGAGTCATTGCTGAGGAAAAGGAACCTAGGTCTCACCAACGATCCAAACACGTGCTTCGCCGCTATCACTTGATCAGAGAAATCATCAGTAGGAAAGAAATACAAATCAAGAAGATGCTCACCAAAGGGAACCTAGCGAATCCCTTGACAAAGGCTCTATCGCAAAGTAAGTTTGAGAGTCATGTCCAGATGTATGATATTGGATATCATAGCGATTGACATTAGGCTAAGTGGGAGTATGTTATATTTGAGAGGTGTCCTAAGATAATCAATCGCCTTATGATTTATACTTATTTATTGGATAAATAAATAATTTAGTATTTGAGTACACATTCTTTATGTGTTTGATTAGATCTTAAACTCAACTACTAAATATCCACAATATGATTCATAGTATGAGAGAACTTGTGATTGGATCACAACTAGTGAGCATCTCTACATGTGTAATTATGAATGTGTTGAAACCATCCCTAGTCGATGAATTGATAAGTTTGGACATCATTGATTTTATGAGACTAGCACGAGTTATACTCCTTGGCTTGTCCAAGCAGCCGCTCCTCACTGGCTGGAGACATTGATATGTCGAGAGTTAAACGTAGATGCTAGTTAATGGTAACTAGTTCATTGGAATAACCTACCATGAGACTTCATATGGTTCTCTACACATATAAATATGTCAATAAAGATCTCATTGCAGCTTAAGTGCGAGTTTTATTTGACTTGAGGTATTTAAGTCATCTTGGTCATGAAGACTTATACTTTGACATCTTAAGCAAGCATCTCCGAAGAGGTATAGACCCAGGATGATTGGTTATAAGTCGAAGTGTCCGAAGGTGATTGGATAGCCGACAAAGGATTCACCACTTCTTACAAGGAGATGTATACCCTACGGTCGCTTCTTAGGATTATTACTCAAAGTCTTTAGCCAAAGCATGTTATGTTAAGAGTATGAGACTCTTGGACACATGTCTGAGTAATTTGAATCCACATAACAAAGAACAACTACTTAGGCTAGGTATGACGTAGTTAGCCTAGTGAGGACTGAGTGGGTATGAGACAAGTGAAAGGAATGAGGAACGATTCATTATAGCTGCTAAAAGGTTTAGAAGTAGTTTTGGAATCAACCGTTGACTTTTCGATCAATTGGAAATCATGATGTACTACTAGGTGTCACTCATGATCGTTTCATAATTAATAGTTAATTATGAACAACCAACATAACCGGGAACCTATAAGGTCATACGTACTACGAGTTTATCCGAAATACTTAAAATGAATTTGAGAATTGGATTCTCAAATTGAGAGGGTCAAAGTTTGGTTAGACCAAACAAACGACAAATATGGAAAATTATTTGATGGAACAAAAGTGCGGATGGATCACGTCTTTTGAAGATGTGATGGACACTCTTTGATTTAATAATGAACCAAATTGGTTTGGTTTGATCATTGAACCAAGTGGTTTGGTTTAGAATTAAACCAATATCTTAATGGGTTATGTTTTTGGTTAACGCTTAATGGGTTGGGTTTGGGCTTATGATATGACTTGCTCCTCAAGTCATTAAGAAGAGATTATAAATACTCTCCTATAGGAAAAGAATTAATAAGGTTTTTGGATTAAACCTAAAGGTTAGGCTTTTCCAAAAACTCTTCTCCTCCTATTCTTCTCTTTGCTGTTGCCCAACACAAGGAGAACTTTTCTCCTTGTGTCACTGCCCTAGCCAACTCTGGTCGGCCATTTCCTCCGGCAATCACCTCCTCTCCGGCCAGTAGCTCTCTGTTGTCCCGAGGATCACCGGAGTTGGGATCTCCGGCCAAGAAGAGCTCCGTAAAGCCAAAGAAGGTCAGTGGACAGCATGCTGTCCACCGGCGGTTTGGTCTCTCCCGGCCTTCTCTGACCTCCGTTTCGGTGAGCAAAGGTTATTACCGAATCTCTAATGCCTTGGGTGTTAGTAAAAGCCCTAGAGTCAATTATGTGATGATTGACTAAGGACTTTTTGTATCATATTCGATTATTAATAAAGACATGGTTTTTGGTTATTATACTTACTTTATATTAGTGCCAAATAACTAAGTATAATAATGTCATTGGGTAGCTAGTTCTAATCTATATCATATCGATTGTTTGAATCGATAGTGAGATGATATAGAGAATACTACTCTTA
>JBBUKS010000035.1:900012-914155 GCA_038050645.1 Hedychium gardnerianum
ACGCCGAGCTCTTCAAGATAACTCCTTGAACAACAAGTCTCGCCTACGATCGATACTAGCCAAGCTCGGAGGAGATACGATCCAAGAGAAGGAAATACAAAGAAAGAAGAGTCTTCTTCTATGTGATTTTCGACAACAAAAAGGGAAGAACTCTTTTGGGGTGTGACTGGCCAAAGAGAGAAGGAGAGGGAGGAGAAAGAAAATAATATAATTCAATAATTGTCTATACTTATATATATATATATATATATTCCTCTTATTAGGCTTGATGATAAATCTCAATTTAAACTATCATCAAACCCAATATGCCTTAATCAAATTTTAGTCAATTAACCTCTTGATTTGGTTCACAACTAAACCAAGTTGGTTCATAACGAAACCAAATAGGATTTAACTCTTCCATAAGAGATGTAGCTCATCCACACTTTCATTCTAACAAAATATATTTCATATCTATCCTTTGTTTGGTCCAACCAAACATTATATCTTTTAATCTGAGAATCAAATTCTTAAACTTGTTTTATATCTTTTAGATACTCGTAATGCATGTGACCCAATAGGTTCCCAATTTATCTTGATCGTCCATAATTAACTATTTAATTATGGATCGATCATGAGTGGCACCTAGTAGTACATCATGATCCCTAATTAACCAAAAAATTATAGTTGATCACAAAACTAGTTCTAAACACTTTCAGTAGCTACGGTGAATCGTGTCTCGTTCCTTTCACTCGTCTTATACCCACTTAGTTCAGGACATGGTCTATTGTGTCTGTCCTTACTAGGCTGACTATATCACACCTAGCCTAGTCATATTTACCTGTCCTGTGGATTCAAATTACTCGTACATGTGTCTAAGAGTCCAATACTCTTAACATGTGATGCTTTGACCAAAGACTTTGAGTAACAATCCTGACAAGTGGCCATAGGGTATACGTCTCCTTGCAAAGAGCGATGAATCCTCTATGGGCTATCCAAATACCTTCGGGCACTTCGACTTATACCCAATCATCTTGGGTTCACATCTCCAAGAAGATGCTTTGCTTAAGATGTCAAAACATAAGCCTTCATGACCAAGGTGACTTGAATACCTCAAGTCGAAAGAAACTTGCACTCGAGCTGCAGTAAGAACTTCACAGACATATCTATATATGTAGAGTATCATATGCAGTCTTACAGCAGGTCACTCCAATGAACTAGTTATCATAACTAGCATCCATATTTAACTCTTAACATCCCAATGTCTCCAGCCAGTGAATAACGGCTTCTTGGTTAGATCAAGGAGTATAACTCGTGCTAGTCTTATAGAATTGATGATGTCCAAATACATCAATTTGTTAACTAGGAAAGAATTTCAATACATTCATAATTACATATGTAGAGACGCTCACTAATTGTGATCTAATCACAAGTTCTCTTATGTTATGAATCATATTGCGGATATTCAGTAAATGAGTTTAAGATCAATTCAAACACATAAAGAATCTCATGCTATGAATCTATATTTATCATATAAATAGTACAAGTCATAAGGCGATTGCCTTAGGACACCTCTACGGTCTATGATCCCACAAGGGAGGGGGAGGATGGACATCCAGTAGCACTTTACTCCCTGGAGCACTGAGGCTATGAGTTGGGCCTTCCCAGCATAAGACAAAGTATTCTTTGGCCATGAATTTATCCTATTAGTAAGGTTGTCCATAAATGTGGTATAGTCAAAGGTCTTCAATTTTTGAGAGGCTATGGGGATCCCCAGATATCTAAATGACATTTTCCCTACTTGGAATCCTGTAATAGCAAGCAAACGTTCCCGTGTGGGGAGATCTATCCTTGCCATGTAGACGATGGACTTAGCTAGATTGTCCACAAGGCCTATCATCTGGGCAAACTAAGAAAGGTAGTCAACTAGCTAAGTCACTGAAGTCACATCTCCATGGGACAAGAGCAAAAAGTCATCTGCGTATACCAAATGTGTTATCCTCAGGTGCTCACATTTGGGATGAAAGTGAAAATCTGACCTAATGGTGAGACGTACTTTGGAATGAGATAGATACTCCATGCATAGTCCAAATAAATATGGAGAAAGAGTCTCACCCTGTCTGAGCCCTCTACCACCTCTGAAAAACCCGGCATTATGTCATTTATCACTATAGAGAAAATCGTGGTAGTAACGCATTCTTTGATCCATGCAATGAATATGGCTGGGAACTGTAGTGCTGAGAGGACATCCTGGAGGAAGCCTCAGTGAACTGAGTTAAAGGTCTTCTGAAGATTCACTTTCAAGATGCATCTGGGTGAGATTCTCTTCCTAGTGTAGTTGCACAGTAATTCTTGGGCTAAGTAGATATTATCTGTGATGAAACGGCCTTTGACAAAAGCTATCTAGGTAGGATGTAGCAGTCGATCTGTCACATCAGCCAATCTGCTAGCAAGGAGCTTGGAAATGAC
Source organism: Hedychium gardnerianum (assembly GCA_038050645.1). NCBI lineage: Eukaryota > Viridiplantae > Streptophyta > Magnoliopsida > Zingiberales > Zingiberaceae > Hedychium > Hedychium gardnerianum. The sequence goes on from JBBUKS010000035.1 coordinate 902,461, forward strand.
CTGACATACATCTTATAATAAGATAAGAACAACAATCAATCCTTTTGCCGAAAATGGAGGTTTAGAAAGCTACGAACGTGTTCAATGGTATCACAAGATAGCTCAAAGAGACCTTTACTTGAATTTAAGGAGAGGGAGGAAATTGCAGAGATACTATGTAGCAGGAGATGGATTTGTAGTCTTGCACTTTACTTGCATGTGCCGTTTTGGGTACGAGAGAAATTAGAGTGTGATTCCAAGATTTGAGTAGCTGACCACTTGAGAAGAATTCCAATATGACTGTCGTGAAATCATGCTTGATTGTGTCCTACACCTACTTGTAGGATTTGGAGCTGTATCCATCTGACCCAGGTGTCTTAAGGTCTTCTATGTCAAATAAGGCTCTCTTGATCTCCTCCTTTGTTGGGGTTCTGATAAGCTGAGTCTGCCGAGAGTATTCTCCCAAATTGCGTACACTCTCCTTAGAATAGAGTCTTGTCCACCTACACACCCAGTTGTGTCTGAAAATGGCTTATCAATTCCTACACAACCTCCTCGGGCTTGGATGTGGTATCTCCATCCCCTTTCTCCACCGCTACTATCTCCCTTCTTTTGTTGTTCCTTTTCACTAGTGAGTGGAAGAATGTGGTGTTCCTATCAACCTCTTTGAAATATGTATGCTTGTCACGCTGTTGATGTAAGTACCCCGAGGTAGTTTTGATGTGATCAACCGAGTTAGGTTAGGTCCTATGTTATTTGATTCTTGTGTCTAAGTGTGCAGGAACTTAGGAACACAAGAAGTCGAACAGAAGATGCAGTAGACGAGAAGGATGGCATGGGAAGCGAGTCGACAGGCTTGGTGCATCAGAGGGACGAGAAGTTGAGGAAGAGTACACCGGTGGAGCGAGAAAGACGTGGTCCGAGGGACGCGAGGCGAGAAGGATGCGGTCCGAGGGACGAGAAGTTGGGGAGGAAGCTTGCTCGAGGAGAAGGTCAAAATTGGGTTTAGGTGAGCTCAACTTTGGATGACCAGAGATCACCCAAGCATCCAGAAGAACTGGAGGCGCCCCAAAACAGTTAGAGACGCTTCAATCGCCAAGCTTTGGAGGCTCCCCCAATGCTCGAAGGTGCCTTAAGCACCCAATAATGGAGGCGCCCCCAAGGCTCAGAGGCGCCTCACTTGCCAATTGGATGGAGGCGCCTCAGAGCGATGGAGGCGCCCCCGATCGTCGAAAAAGCAGTTGTTGCAGCGGATGAGATATGGAAGCTGAGTCATCCCAACCGAGGCGCCCCCAATGCTTGGAGGCGCCCTCAGCGCTGTCAGATCACCAATGGATCAGTTTCGATCCATTGGAGGCACACCCAATCAATGGAGGTGCCCCCAATCAATGGAGGTGCCCCCATGACTGCAACATCAGCAAAACAGTCACCTCGATCATTTTGCTATAAATAGAGATTGTGCCCTCTAGTTTTATACAATTCACTTTATTCTTTCCACTTGTTTTGTTATTTTCTAAGTTTGCACCTTCAAAGTCTGTAAGAGGCTACTCCGCCTTCAACGAAGGAGCTTCTTAGTGTATTTCATTGTCTTGGATTAACAACCAACTAGGTTGTAACCAAGTAAATATGTGAGTCTCTTCCTTTGTTTTATGTTATTTATTTTATTCAACTAAAGTATGTATCCTTGCTTAGTAAAAAGTAAGAGAAATCAAATTTTCATTTACAGGGCTATTCACCCACCTCTAGCCGGTCCAACACGATCCTACAGTTGGTAGAAAAGGTATTCAGCTCAGTTGGTAGAAAAGGTATTCAGCTTGGGCAAGTACGTCAGCCGCTTTCTTAGCTTCCTTATATTCCTCATCTACATGACCCTGAGTTAGGACTCTTTGTTGATCATATTTATAGTTGTAGGCCAACGAATTATAATGATAGAATGTTTTTGCATTGGTATCCATGACCATTAAATGATAATGTGCACAATCAATATTTATAAGTATAAAAATATACCTAACTTCTCGATCAGCCGGATTGGTTTTGATAATTTGATATAAAATTGTTTCCCATAAATGTTTGTATGATGACTGCAAGATTCAATATATAATCGTAAATTTGTGTAATAATATCACAAACATAATAAAAAATTATAATATGAAGTCAAAATTTTACCGTGAATTTAGTTAAGCAATATATGGATTTATTATATGACCTACTAGATGAGGAAGCTTCCCTAAAGAGTAATGAAATATAAGCGTCAATTACTTCCCCGTCGGTAAACATGCTGCCTAATACACATGTGAGGAAAGCATTTATTGTCAATGAGTAGTATCCTTCCTCTCATACAAACTCAGAAGTAGGTCGTCTCAAATTTTGAAGGAATTCTATCAAGTAGACTACATTTTCTTCTCATTTTTTCTTTTTTCTTTTTTTGAATTTTCCTTTGAGATACTGCAAATAAACCCAACTCAATGTATTTAACAAAAGAAAAAGTCAATTAATAATAAACCTAAATATTACTGTATAAATGTCAACTTACTTTAACAACGTTTAATCTCATAGTATTAATTTCCTTCTCCCTTCCTTTTATTGTATGGGTCTCTTCTTCTTCATCAGTCTCATCAGCAACTAATATATTTTTATCCTCTTCTTGCATATCAAAATCATCCATCCTAGACTTTATCTCCAAGTTACCACCTTCACCCTCCTTTATTTCTCTCCTAGTCCTCTTCCTACCTGGGACCAATGCTAGCCAATTAGGTGTATCTTTAGGAGTGGACCTGAGGTTATAGCGACTTCTGTCATGTCCTCTCCTCATCACATTAGTTGAAACAAGGTCAGGATGAGGATCTTCTATAGGGTGGCTAGTTGGATAAGAAAAACCTTCCATTTCCAAAATGGCAACTAATTCTTGATTAACTTTAACCAAACTTTCATTCTCGAGGATAAGCTTTTCGATTTGTTTTTGCTTTTCAATGCAATGTGCACATCTAGTTTTTTCCTCTGCGTCTATATGAAATCGTGCAGCCGATGTCTGATCTTATTGTGGTGTAGACTCATATTCAATAAGGAGGGGAGTCCCAAGTAAATGAACTTCCTCGAGGGTAGGGAGAATATCAACAATAATCTACAAAATCAATAACATTACATAATTAATTAAAACCCTTTAATTATATAACATGCATTTAGCATGGGTAGAAACACGCATAATGGTTACCTAGATAGATAAGACTCCTGCTATCTTAGCCTTTACTTTATTTCTATAAGAATAAGTAGACCTCCACTTACTTACCCTCGGTGATACCATGTTGCTTGCCGGTTGAATAGGAACATGCTCAAGAAACCAAGCTTGTGTCATAATTAAACAATTAGATACTATTACATATTTATGAAATAAATAAAATAACTAATCAAAACTTACCGCAAGTAAACCAGCAAATCCCTTCATAGAAGGCAGTGAGATGATAGGGCTAGGAAGTCTTCGATGCAAAAGCATCCCCAAATATTGAGAGTTAAGGAGTCATATAATTATATATTGCCCCCAATTATAAATTCCTAGGTTGTCGAAATCATCGACAATATATATAATCCTTAAAAATATCTTATATGTACTAGAAGCAAATAAAACAGAAAAAAAGACACAAAATATAAAATTTACAAAATAGCAAAACATTTGTATCTGAATCCACTCGGAGACAATATGTCCTCAATAGATTTTCCAATCTAGATTGATTTAGTTCTTTCCTTGCAAAAAAATATTTCGAATAATGCACCAGAAGCAACGTTGGAATCCATCTGGATATGTTTACCTCTATCTGGGATTCCAAGCAATAATGCTACATCTTTGGTTGTGAACGACATAGCCACATTAGAAAATTTGAATATCTTTGCTTTCAAATCCTAATTCTCAAATATGTTCACCAGTAATCCCTTAAGATGTCGAATTTCTGGTATGGTGAGGAATGACGCAAATGAGCTACTCCTTATAACACTAATGTGTTTTCATAGAGAATAACTCCCGAATGACCCTTTCCTCCCTTTGTCTTTCCCTTTGTGAACTTTCAAAACAAAATTTTATAAAATGTCCTAACTTACTCATCCAATGTAACTTTTCCTCCAATGTTGATAATTGGATTTCAGTTGAAGAATTAAATGTAATTCTTTTAATTTCCTACCGTATAACAACAAAACAATCAAACTTTGTAAAATTCAATTAAATATCTTTTGTAAAACTAAGCTAAACTAAATTTACTCACTAGAACAATTAGGGAATTACAATGAATGAATAAATAAATAATATATAATCTAAAACATATTAAATTTGGAGATAAGCTAAGCTAAGCTAAGTTGATGAACAAAGAAAAACAATACGATGAGATCTATACACACATATGGGTTAGGTTAGAGATGATATAACCTATTTAGATTAAGAGATCCTTATCACATGCTAGGTAATGGAAATCTTACATAGAAGAAAACTAAATATGCTATTTAGATTAAGTATGTTTTAGACAATTCATCTACATAGTATTAACATACTTAAATATACTATATCACAACTGAATATGCATATGTTAATTGATTCTACAAATTCAACCAATGGTAAACAACTAAAATGATGTGTTTTCATAAATAAAGAAAGCTCAATGAAATAGGTAAATAACGGTGCTTAAGACAATTCGATCAAATAATATATGTAAAACTAAGTTCATGAACTAAGTAAAACTAAGTTAAATTCAATTATAACGAGGATATTAAAATAAATGAAAATTTAAAAAACACATAGGAAAGAAACTTATAATCTAAAAATTATTACCTTTCGAGATGAAGATGAATGCTTCGATATTGTAGCTAGATTATGAACATAACGGTCGGTGAAGGATAAGAACAGGACTTCTAAACTGTCGAAGAACAAAGACGTCGGTGGAGGTGAAGAAGCCGGTGAAGACACCGGTGGAGGTAGAACAAGTCGGTGAAGACACTGGTGGAGGTGAAATAAGCTGGTGAAGATGTCGATGGAGGTGAAGAAGCCGATGATGCAGGAGCTTCGGCCGGAAGACCTCGTGATGGAAACACAGGGACCGGTTAGGGTTTTGCGATGATGAAGAGGTTTTGTGATTTTGAGATTTCACGATTTCGCTGAGATTTTTTTTATGGGAAAATGAAAAAGTCATTCAGTTCGGGATGACTCGAGGAGGATTCAATTTTCTCCCGTTCTTCGGACGGGAACGAACGTGACGTTGACAACCAAGGGAAAAGGCAGAAGGGTAAAACTGGTATCCATATGTGATTTGGTAATTTTCAAAGTAACATAAGTGAAATGGGTATTTGGCAAAATTGCCTACGTGGTCCGATAAATAACTGAAAACAAAAATTAGCATAAAAATCTAATTAAAGTTTCAATAAAAAATAAAGTAGATTAGAAATGAATTTTTCATTTAATCAATAAGACAAAGCATATTTCACACGCAATCTGGGACTATGGTGCAGCGGGAGGGTGTCAAGTTATTACCCAGATACTCGTGATTCGATCCCCAGCTACGACGTATTTGTAGAGATTTTTTCTCTAAATGGGGCACGCAACCATGGGATGTTGGGCTTTTGTGCCGCCCGCCGTGAGCGCTTTTCGATTTATCCTAGCGGCCGATGAGAAACTTCTATAGAGTCGGATCCGTCATCCCAGATTCGGTGTTACTTATTTATCATTTTTTCACATGTAAAAAAAATGAAAAATGGAAAGAAAAAAAATATTTTTTGGATTTTTCCTTAATTCCATTTTAGAAATTTTTTTTTATAGAATTTGGATAATTATCCGGAAACGACTTGGCTGATTTTTTTAATTTTTGTAAAAATAGAATTTTCTTTTAACAAAAATAAATAAATAGTATTATTTTGAAAAAAAAACCGAACAAATTTAATTTTAAATATTTTACAAATTAAAATTAGTGCATATTAAAATTAATCTTATAATATTCAAGAAAAAAAAAACTGATTGACATCTTGTTTTAATGCGTTTAGTAGCATATAGGGCTGAGCACTTTGCAGTCAGTTAGTTTAAAACCGAATAGATGGAATCAAATAAATTAAATGGATTAAATAAAAAAAATTGATAAATTGTATCGATCAAATTTTATTATTTTATAACAAATCGAATCGATATAAAATTAATTAATTTAATTGATTATCAAATTAATTAATTATTTATTTATTTATAATATAATAATAGATAATATTTTGATTTATAAATTTTAAAATTGAAATCCAATCGAATAAATTAAAAAAAAAAACCAATACCTATTTTAAAAAATTAATTTATGAATTAATTGAACTCAAATTCAACCTGTTAATTTGGTTTAAAGTATCATATAATTTTATCAAGAATGTGAAAAATCTTTTATTAAAAACAACAAAAATTATTAATTCTAAACCACAAATTCAACTATTTTGAAAATTTAATTAAATGTCTCCGCGGATGTCAATTGATTAATGAATAATAAATTTATTATAATAAGACAGGGTTTAATTTTAGATGAGTATATATTCTAAAAAAAAATTATTTTTTAATCGTTTGATGATCGATTATAAATTAATAGTAATCATCTTTTGTTAAAAAATAAAAATTTAATTAAAGTTTCAATAAAAATAAAATATACGAGAGCTGTTCTTTTAGAAAAAAAAAAGGATAATTTATAGAATTTTGATAATTATCCGAAAACGACATAGCCGATCTTTTTTAAAAAATTAAAAATAAAATTTTCTTTTAACAAAAATAAAGAAATAGTATTATTTTGAAAAACCTAACAAATTTATTTTTAAATATTTTACAACTTAAATTAGTGCATATTAAAATTACTTTTATAACATTCAACATCATAGAAAAGAAAGATACACTAAAAAAAAAGTTATTTAAGGATGAAATTTAGTGATGGAATTTTTTTGTCACAAATATATGATAAATTTTCCGATGAAAATATGAATCGTCGCAAAATAGTAACAAAATAATTTTGTCGTAAATTAGCGACAAAATATTTTTCGTTGCCAAATTCGTTGTAATTTTGCGATAAAATTAAATATTCGTCACAATTCTGCGATGAATATTTAATTCATCGCAGAATTTATGACAAATTCTCGGATTCGTCGTAGATTTGACCTATTTTTAAATAGCCAAATAAAATTTTTCTGAAAATCGTTAATAGACCTAGAGAGCTCGGAATGAAACGAAACCAGTTCCTATGTGTTCGTATAGTTCTTTTAATCATATTCATGCCCTCAAACATAATTTTGACAAAAGTGATAATTTTTTGAACATGATTTATGTTTTTGCGACATATTTGTGTTAAAAAATGATCAAACAAAAGACCTCGGAATGATACGAAACCAGTTCATATGTTTTAAAAAAAAATATTTGGGACGAATCCGAAGAATTCGTCGCAGATTTAATTTTTTTTTGTTAAAAAAAATAGATTTTTTTCGAAAATTATTGATGAACCTATAGACCTCGGAATGATACGAAACCAGTTCTTAAGTGTTCCTTTTGTTCTCTTGATCATAACCATGACCTCAAATATAAATTTTACCTCATTAGTTTTATATAGTGAATTTTTTAAAATAAACACGTTGAAAAAATCACCAATTAGGTAAAAAATGAACTAGTTTTGTGTCATTTCGAGGTCTCTTGGTTCATCAACCAATTTCGAAAAAAATCAATTTTTTTTTAAAAAAATTGGGATGAATTCCTCGGATTCATCACCAATCTGCGACGAATCCCAGGAATTCGTCACAGATTGATTTTTTTTTAAAAAAAAAATATTTTTTTTTTCAAAATTGGTTGATGCTACAGACTTCAGAATGACACGAAACTAGTTCCTATGTATTCCTTTAGTTCTCCTAATCATAACCATGGTCTCAAACATAATTTTTATCTCATTGGTTTCATTTAGTAATTTTTTTAAAATAAATGTGCTCGATAAATCTTCCATTGCGTTGAAAAAAGCACTAATTAGGTAAAATTTATGTTTGATGTCATAGTTATGATCATGAGAACTAAAGAAACACATAAAAATTAGTTTCGTGTCATTCCGAGATCTTTAGGTCCATCAACCTTTCTCAGACAAATCAAACTTAAAGAGTTCCGGATAAAATCAATTGATAAACCTAAACGAATGTATTCGAACCAAATTGGAAACTTTTTCAAAATTCGTTAATAGACGTAGAGACCTCGGAGTGACACGAAACTAGTTTCTATGTGTTCCTTTAGTTCTCCTAATCATAACCATGACCTCAAACATAAAGTTTACCTAATTGGTGATTTTTTCAACGTGATTTAATTTTTTTAAACATATTTATTTTTAAAAAAAAACACTAAATGAAATATATTTTTTAAAATTTATATTTGAGGGTATGATTATGATCAGGAGAACAATAGGAATACATAGGAACTAGTTTTGTGTCATTCCGAGGTCTCTAGGTCGATTAACGAATTTTGAAAAAAAAACATTTTTTTTAAAAAAAGTAAAGGTTGATTTGCGACGAATTCTTAAATTCGTCGCAAATTGGTGACGAATCCGAGGAATTAGTCACAAATCAACATTTTTTAAAAAAAAATGAAATTTTTCCAAAATTCATTGATAGACCTAGAGATTTCAAAATGACACGAAACTAGTTCCTATGTGTTCCTTTAGTTCTCTTGATCATAACCATGTCTTCAAACATAAATTTTACCTCATTGGTTTCATTTAGTGATTTTTTCAAAAATAAATATGCTCGAAAAATCTTCCATCACGTTGGAAAAATCACCAATTAGGTAAAATTTGGGAGAACTAAAGGAATACATAGGAACTAATTTTGTGTCATTCTGAGGTCTCTAGGTCTATTAACAAATTTCGAAAAAGTTTCAATTTTTTTTTAAAAAAAAATTATTTGGGATGAATTCCTCGGATTCGTGACTAATCTGCAATGAATCCAAGGAATTCGTCGCAGATTTATTTATTTTTGTTAAAAAAATAGGATTTTTCCAAAAATGATTGATGGACCTAAAGACATCGGAATGATACGAAATCAGTTCCTATGTGTTCCTTTTGTTTTCCTGGTCATAACCATGACCTCAAACATAAATTTTATCTAATTGGTGATTTTTCCAATGCGATTTAATTTTTTCAAGCATATTATTTTAAAAAATTCACTAAACGAAATATATTTTGTCAAATTTATGTTTGAGGCTATGTTTAAGATCAGGAGAACTAAAGGAACACACAGGAACTAATTTCGTGTCATTCCGAGGTATGTAGGTCCATCAACCAATTTCCAAAAATTTCTAATTATTTTTTTAAAAAATTAATGTTTTGCGACGAATCTGAGGATTCGTCACAAAATTGCCAAAAAATTTGCAACAAAAGTTTTTTCATCGCAAGAAAACCCTAGATCTAGATCTAAATCTCTTCTTCTCCTCCTTTCTTCTCCGTTCCTCTCTCAGCCGATGGTGAATGCGACGCAACCGGCGACGGCGAGATCTCGTAAGTTCTAAAACCGATCGTTCTTCGCGTTCTCCTTGACTTGTATTCCCTTTCTTCCCTTCCTCCCCCGGCCGACGCCCCCTGCTACCGTGGCTAGCGCCCCGTGTTGCCGCGGCCGGCGCCCTGTGCTGTCACGGCTGGCGCCCCATGTTACCGCGGTCGGCGCCCCCTGCTGTCGCGGCCGGTGTCCCCTACTGGTCGCAATCAACGCCGAGGGCGACACCCCTTGCTGGCCGCGACCGTCGGCAAGGATGGTGCCCCTTGCTGGCCGCGGCGGAGCCGAGGGCGGCGCCCCATGCTAGTCGCGACTGACGACGAGGGCGGCGCCCCTGCTAGCCACGGCCAGCAGCGAGGGCGGCGCCCCCTGCTGTATTTGAACTTGTCACCATTTTTCTCCTATTGCTATTCTAGTTATTGTTACAGTTTTTCTTCTTCATCTTGTAACGATGGATGTGTTGCAGAATTTACTTTTGACATGATTAACCCATAACTTTTATCTCAGTCATGTAATGTTTTTCTCAGAGATTTATAGTAATGCTTTCTAATTAGAAGGGCATTCAGAATTTCATATTCATTTAATTGCCTTAGCATTGTTACAGAATCATTAATATCATTAATGAAGATCAATTCTTATATTTAAAAGCATACTTGTGTAGCTTGTCTCTCCATCTTTTTGTAGAAAATATGATATATGTTGGGTTTCTTCTGAACTTATGTGCATGTGGTTACAGACTTGCATTATGTCACTGTGGTCATAATAAATATTTTCCTAGTTTACCAAGTCAATTAGTTTCATTAGTTTATCAGGTGAATCATTTTCTTAGAGTTTTGTAACAGTAAGAAGATGTTAAATCATTGTTTTGCTAGGGCCAATTTATTATATGAATAGTTTCTTTATTTATTTTATCTAGGATTAAAATTTTGACCCATGTCAGACTTGTTGTCTTTTATTGAAACAATACGTTTTCATTACTATGTTGGAGTGTTGATGCATTTTTGTTAATTTTTTAGAGTTTTTGTGCAGATTACTGGATTCGACGTGTTTGGAGAGACACTCATCCTTGTTTACCTTTATTAGGTAATACCGCCCACCTTTATTTTCGAGACTGATAGCATGTTTGTTATTTTTATTATTTCATGTTTTTATCATCCTTGTTATATTTTTTCAATATTTGTATGTGAATTAAGTATATTATGTATAGTGTGTAACATAGTAGTTCTAAACATTATGTTGTAATATGTTAGAAACAGACAAAATACAGAATGAAAGGAGTTGGATGTATAAAAAAAAATTTACCTGGACGTCGGGGTTTAAGTGATAAGTTTATGATTGGATTGGAATAGTTTTTAAATTTTGCATCTAGTAATATTGAATATATGGATGACAATATGATAAGGTGTCCATGCAAAAAGTGTCATAATGGAAAATTTTTAGAGTACGGTAAAGTTTCAGAACATCTATGTAGATTTGGTTTTACACCCAATTACTATAATTAGACATGTCATGGTGAACCATTCATATCTTATGAGAATTATGGACACAACATACAAGTATTTGTAAGTGGGGATCAGAGGTATTATGATCAATTAAATCCATATCACAGAATGATATTTGATGCAACGGGCCCGGATTTGATTCCCGAACGACATGGTGCAAGTTCAAGTTTTCCTCCAATAGTTGAGCAAATGTTTACTACTTATGCTTCACCATTGGAACAGGTACAAGTACTAGGTCATGATGAAAATTCAAATAATGAAACATATCTCCAATTTTAGGAAGTTTTGAGTGCTGTAGATGAACCATTATGGGCTGGTTGTGACACTCACACTAAATTATCTCTCACCGCAAGAATGTTGATTGTCAAGGAAGAGCATAATGTGCTGCAAGATTATTTTAATGATTTTGTTCAAGTTATTGGAGAGGCATTGCCGCACGATCACATTTTGCCTCCTGATTTTTATAGTATGAAATCACTTATGAATGAATTAGGGCTTCCGGTGGAAAGAATTGATGCTTGTAGAGATGGTTGTATGTTATATTGGGGACCAGATGAAGATGCAGAAACTTGTAAATTCTGTAATCAAGCTAGGTATAAGAGCACCAGAAGAAGTGAACAACGACGTAAAGCATATAGTCAGTTATTTTATTTGCCTTTAACTCCTAGGTTACAAAGACTTTATGCATCAAAGGTAACTGCGGAACACATGAC
>JBBUKS010000035.1:949338-973967 GCA_038050645.1 Hedychium gardnerianum
GTGATCAGACTGATTCTGATTATGTAATGAAAAGAAAAAAAAACAAAAAGAAAAAAATGCTCGAACGATGATTTCACCAATTCAGAGCGACCCCGCTCTGATAGTAATTCTACGATCGAAAAGAGTGCTAGAGGGGGTTGAATAACGCGTGTCACTTTTTTCACACATTTCGTAAAAACTCGAGAGTACACAGCGGAATATAAAAAGTGAAAAGAAGAACAAGTAAAAACAAAAAGTGACATGTTTGTTTTTACTTAGTTCACCGCCTAGCGATGACTAGTCCAAGGTCCGCACCCAAATGAGTGCTTTCGATAGGCAATCCACTATTAGTTTGAATAATACAAGAATGAAGAATTGAAAGTACAAGTAAAGAACAATTATACCAACGGTTATAAAATAAGAACTTGAGCGTAGTTGTCGATACAATGTTACAGCATTGTGGAGAGCTTTTTGGAGCAGCGTGCAAGTATGAAAGTCGTGTGGAATGCTTGTTCAGAGCTACTAGTCGAGTCTTCTTTTATTGACCCATCTAGGCGCCTCTATCTTAGTCGATCTCATCAGATCCAAGTTCGTCACGCCTTATCTGATTCCAAGCATCTTAATCTCTTTTAGGCGCCTCAATCACTAACGTGGCTTGACCTGATCGAAGCACAACTCTTGCAAGTCTATCCCAACCCAGCCACCTCAATCCCATTGAGGCTCCTGGTTGTTGACGTTCGCCGTCCAACCAGAGGTTGCCACCTCATCCTGCTCGTGCTGAGGTCATTGAGGCGCCTCAATCCCTTTGAGGTGTCTGGATCCTTCCAAGCGCCTAGTTCAGCAATTTCCAGGCTTCAACTTCTGCATCACAGTGTTAGCATAGACAAAATATACAGTAGAAGAAATAAAATTTGACAGTCTCGGGACTATTCGATTCTGACTTTTAGGTTTCCGGTGAAACCCTATGTCGAACCGACGCCTACTATTCCCTCAACGGGGAACACATCCTTACCTACTCCTATTAGGAGAGTTTACCTGTTGCCAAACATCTGGGCCTCCAGACTGTTTGGACTTTTGCTTAGCATCTAATCTTGACCTCTGGGACTTTCCGCTAGATGTCCGATCCTTGACCCGCCTAGACTTCTGCCTGGTGTCCTCGACCCCAGAGCTTTTTTCATAGTGTCTTTGACCCCTGGGACTTTTACCCAGTGTCCTCGATCTTCCTTCGTTGTCCAATCTCCCTTATCAGGACTTCTTGCCTAGTCCTCTTGACAAGGACTTCGTTGCCTAGCCTCAACTAAGACTTTGAGTGACACTCAGTCAAATTCATTAGATAATAGCAAACCTTAAATTTGAACCTTTGTCATTCATCAAAACATAGGTTCGATTAGCTGGTGCTTCCAACACCAACAATGCATTCATTTGCCAACACATGGTCGTGCCCCATGGCAAAATCGTGTCTCTGAAGAAACCCATGGCCAGTTTTCCAACAATAACCATGGCCATGACATGCCCAAAGGCATGACCGTGCTTCTTCAAGCCGTACCACCAACATAACCCAAAAAATCCCATGACTAGGTCATGCCCAAAGGCACGACCGTGTATCCCATTTTATGAGTTCACATGGCTTGGTCATTCCCCTTGGGCACGACATATCTTTTTCTTGGAGATTGCCACGGCACAACCATGCCTCACAAGCACAACCGTGTGACATGGTCCTGTTGCTTTGGGAGCTATAAAAAGGGCTCAAGATCCCTTTTTCAAAAGGAGGAAAGGTTTCCCATTCAAGGAAACCTACAAGGTCTATTTCCAATCCGATTTCAACAATCCGTCCACCTCCGGAGCTTGGATTTCATCCGAAGACGATGACAACACCTCGATAAACATTCCTTCTTCTCCATTATCGTTAGTATTGTAAGAATGCTTTCTTTCTTGTCTTTGGCTTATTTTCTCCTTGCTACGGAGTAGATCCCTTAGATTTTAGGATGTACCTAGAATGAAAGAACAAAAATTGATTCATGATGGTTTAATTACTGAATCACATCCCACCGGTATATTCCTTGTCCACATAGATAATGAAGATGTAATTCTAGGTTATATTTTGGGAAGGATCCGTCGTAGTTTTAGGGAGTAGTTTTGATGTGATGTTAATGTATAAATTTTGGATTTGTCAATTTCCTTATTTAATGACATGTTTATGACTTGTTCTATATGTGTTGTGTCTTATTTGTTTTTGATTTAATGTGTGCGTAAAGTGAATGCATATGGATGTGAAGGATTGGTCACCATGTAGAGGAGATACTTTGGATTGTATGACCGAGAAGCCTTTAACCGGACTTTCCAAAGTCATCGCCTTGAAACGGGGACCAATTCTTCGTAAGGGATTAGCTAATTAGAGTTTAATGGGTTTTCACCAATTCAATGTTAAGAAGTAATTTGTGTAATCTAGATTATATGATCAGGGAGCCCTTAGTGACAGAGGGTAATTCTTTAACTAGACTTTCTATGATACCTCTTCTATTTAATAGCGAACACTCTGGTGTAACCTCCATGGGTTCCTACTGGTAATTTGGTTAGGATCCCTTTAAAGGTGCAAACATAAGGGTAAATAGATGAACAACACATAGTACATCAACTAATATCATAATGAAATCGAAATCCCAGGATTGTCTTCCAAAACAAATTCCTCTCTTAGTGACCATTCACTCTCCCTAGACCTCTCTCTCTCTCATTCTCTCTCTCTCTCTCAACCTCTAGTTCTCAAGTTTTCACAACATTTGATTGTTTAGATAACTTATTTTGTGGACTCACTAGTGCTTAGTCAACAGTCCTTGAGGATCAATATTTTTATTAGTTGATGACTTTATCTTGCAATTGTGGCGAGACAACACTCATAAGTGAATTAGATAATGTATTGCTCATTGAGGATGAGGAACCGAATGAATATGAGAAAGTTCTAAAAAGTTCAGAAAGGGATAAGTGACTAGCAACTATGAATTCAAAAATGGATTCTATGTACAAAAACCAAGTTTGGAACTTGGTAGACCCACCTGAAGGAATGATGCCTATCGGGTGCAAGTTGATTTTCAAGAAAAAAACTTACATGGATGGTAATGTTATTACCTATAAAACATGATTAGTGGCAAAAGTCTATCTTAAAAAATAAGGTGTTGTGACAAAACATTTTCACTAGTAGCTATACTTAAATCCATTTGGATACTCCTGGCCCTAGCAACTCATTATGAATATGAGATATGACAGATGGATGTGAAAATGACTTTCCTTAATGGAAATCTATTTGAGGAAGTATATATGATACAACCTAAGAGTTTCACATCTGTTGATAAAAATAAAGTATGCAAACCTCAGCGATCCATTTATGGATTGAAGCAAGCATCTAGGAGTTGGAATATTTGTTTTGATGAGGCAATCAAAGAGTTTGATTTATCACAAAATCCTGACGAACCTTATGTGCATAAGAACGTTAGTGGGAGTGTGGTAATATTCCTAGTGCTCTATGTTGATGATATATTGCTTATAGGAAATGATGTGCCTGTTTTACAGTCAATTAAGGGTTGGTTGTTCAAATCGTTCTCCATGAAAGACATGGGAGAAGAAACCTACATCCTCATGATTAAAATCTATAGAGATAGATCAAAATAGTTGTTTGGTCTTTCCTAGTTTATATATAGAGAGAAATTGCTAAAATGGTTTAGCATGGATGAATCCAAGAAAGGTTTTATACCCATGCGACATGAGATTCACCTTTCAAAGCCTATGTGCGCACTCACAGAAGACGAGAGGATTTTCATGAGTAAGATATCATATGCATCAGCGATAGGATCTATCATGTATGCTATGTTATGTACAAAGCCCGATGTATCATACGCTTTGAGTGCCACAAGAAGATAACAGTCAGATCCAGGCATGGATCATTAGGCGGTTGTCAAGACAATCCTTAAGTACTTGAGAAGAACTAAGGATGTGTTCTTGATATATGGAGATAGTGATATGGTTACATGCGGGTATACTGATGCCAACTTCCAAATAGATAAGGATGACTCTAAGTCTCTGTCTAGATACATATTCACATTGAATGAAGGCGTAATAAGTTAGAAAAGTTTCAAGCAAGATACTGTTGCGGATTCTACCATTGAGGCGGAATACATTGCAGCTTCTGAAGCAATAAAGGAAGAGGTTTGAATCAAGAAGTTCATCTCTGAATTATGAGTGGTTCTGACCATTGTTGAAGCGTTACCAGTTTACTACGACAACAGTCAAACCATTTCTCAGGCAAAGGAACCCAAGTCTCACTAATGATCTAAACATGTGCTTCATCGTTATCATCTAATCAGAGAGATCAACAGTAGGAATGAAATACAAATTGAGAAGATTCACACCGAAAGGAACCTAGCTAATCATTTAACAAAGGCTCTACCACAAAGTAAGTTTGAGAGTCATGTCCAAAACTATAGTATTGGATACTGTGGTGATTGACATTAGGCCAAGTGAGAATATGTTATATTTTATATTTGAGAGGTGTCCTAAGGCAAACACCTTATGATATGTACAATTTATTGTATAAATAAATAATTGACTATCTGAGTGCACTTTCTTTATGTGTATGATTGGATCTTAAACTCACTTAATGAATGTCTGCAATAAAATTCATAGCATGAAAGAACTTGTGATTAGATCATAACTAGTGAGCATCTCTACATGTGTAATTATGAATTATTAAAACATCCCTAGTTGATGAATTGATGGGTACAAATATTATAGATTCTGTGAAACTAGCATGTGTTATACTCCTTAGTTTAATCAAGTAGCGCACTTCATTAGCATGAAACATTAGGATGTTGAGAGTTTAACGTGGATGCTAGTTAATGGTAACTAGTTCATTGGAGTGACCTGCCATGAGACTTCATATGGTTCTCTACATATATAAATATATCAATGAAAATCTTATTGCAGCTTAAGTGCGAGTTTCTTTCGACTTGAGGTATTCAAGTTATCTTGGTTATGGAGACTTATATTTTGACATCTTAAGTAAGCATCTCCTAGGATGTGTGGACCCGGGATGATTGGGCATAAGTCGAAGTGCCCGAAGGTTATTGGATAGCTAACAAAGGATTCACCACTCCTTACAAGGAGACATATATCCTATGGTCGCTTGTCAAGATTATTACTCGAAATTTTTAGTCAAAGCATAACATGTCAAGAGTATGGGACTATTGGACACATGCCTGAGTAATTTGAATCCTCATGACAAGGAACTACTACTTGAGCTAGGTGTGACATAGTCAGTCTAGTGGGGACTGACACATAGATCATGTCCTAAACCAAGTGAGTATAAGATGAGTAAAAAAAATGATACACGACTTAATGTAGTTGCCAAAAGGTTCAGAAATGATTCTGAAATCAACCTGTGATTTTTTGGTCAATTGGAGATGATGATGTACTACTAGGTATCACTCATGATCATTCCATAATTAATGATTAATTATGAATGACCAACATAACAAAGAACCTATAAGGTCACACACACTATGAATTTATTCGAAAGATTTAAAACGAGTTTGAGAATTAAATTCTCAGATCGAGAGAGACAAAGTTTGGTTGGACCAAACAAATAACAAATATGAAAAGTTATTTGTCGGAATGAAAGTGCGGATGGGCCATGTCTTTTGAAGATATGACATACCCTATTTGGTTATTGAACCAAGTTGGTTTAGTCTTGAACCAAATCAAAAGCTTAATGGGTTGAGTTTTGGTTAAGACTTAATGGGTTGGATTTGGGCTTAGGAAATAACTTACTCCCTAAGTCATCATGGAGAGGTGTATAAATATCCCACCATGAGGAGGGAAATTTAATCAATTGAGATTAGGTTTTGGAAACCCCTCTCCTCTCTTCTCTCCTCTCTCTTGTCGCCGACCAATAAGGGGAATCCTTTCCCCTTGTGCCGCTGACCAGCCATCGGAGCCCAGGCCAATGCCGACAACCGCCACCATCAGCCTCCCGGCCAGCCTCCGACCTTCACCGCTGAAGGCTAGCTCTGACATCCATCACCCTAGCCAAACAGCAACCCAAAAGGCAGTTGTCTGCCCCCGGTTGAGCCTCCCGCTGGCTCTCCTTAGTCACCGGAGGTTGTTTTGCGACCTCCGGCCATCGTCACCACAGGTAGTGGCAAGGGACAACTCCTCATAGTGGGTTCTCCGGCTCTGTTCATCTTGATTCGTGTCATCTTGGTTGCTTCGGTCGCCGGATACGAATCAAACAAGATCCCTCTCTCAGATCGATTTGTCTCTCCACTTCGACTAGTACCAAAGCGGAGACACGACTTAGACTTAGCAAAGTCATCTTGAAGATACTCGGCGTGGATACGAATAGAGGCGAGGTTTGATAACGTCGCTTAGTTAATTATGGAAGATGTTAGCCTTGCGAGGCTAGCAAACATTATCTACAAAATTCGAACATGAACTCGCAGGTATAATTAGATTAAAAGGTTTAATTTATTTTTCGTAAAATTTTAATTTGCGGTTTTGTCCGCACGTGTTGTAATAAATTAGGATTAAATTAGGATTTATTATGTTTATATCCACTGCAGGTTTAATTAGGATTTATTATGTAACAAAGTTTTCTAATTTGTTAGAAAATTCTAATTTTGGAAAGTTTCTGAAATAATTTCAGAAATTCTAATTTTGAAAGATTCTGAGTTAATTAAGAAATTATAATTATATATTTCCTAATTAATTAGAACATTTAAAATTAAGAAATTATTTCCTAATTGATTAGATTTTCTTGATTGAGAATAGTTTCCTAGATAAAATATGTAATTAAATTTTAAAATTTTATTTTCTAATTTAATTAAAGGAATCTTGATTTATGGAAATCATATTCTTAATCATATTTTATTTACAAATAATATTATGACAACTATGATATTATTAATGTCATGATCATGTCATATTATATGCTATGTAGATATATTAATTAATTCTTATAATTATGTCATGATTAAATGTAATTATGTCATGCATGCGATGTGTTATGTCATCATTTATGTTATACGTGTGATGTCATGTAGATAACATATTTGCATGAAAAGAAGATGAGACCTAAATCCCTTACATTAAATATTAAAATATACACCTTCCGTTAATATGATAAGAACCAAAGTTTGATTTCTTTTTTGAGTTGTTGAACTAACGACAAGCTCAACCTGTAATTAAATATGTTCAAAGTATTGAGATACTATCTCATGATTAACGGGTTGGTTTTAACTTGAAGCATTGATTTGTTGGACCAACGCTAAGGTTAATTAACGTGGATAGAGGTGAAGTTGGGTGATATACGTTTGATGTATACTTGTTAATGTGTTAACAATCCGATGTTTATACGAATATCAATTAGTTGATAACATAATGTGATAGTTACATATACGTGATATGTAATCGACATACTTAATGCCTACCACTAGAGCTAATAATGACTTATTGGACCAATGCCAAGGTTGTTCTTATCACTAGTGGATATCAACCCACTTGGAGAAAACCTACAATTTCCCAAATTCAAAGTAAGGGCTCTTAAATTCGATAAATAAGTGAAATTTCATATTTGTGTGTAAATTGTTTACATCTACGAAATAAATCATCTCTTTCATATTTGCTCGATTGTGTATTTCTATTTTAATCGATTGATCATGATGTCTTTAAATTTGCGCTCTATTTTGGACACGAACAAACTGACCGAGCCGAACTTCTTAGACTGGCTTAAAAACCTAAGAATTATTCTTAAGATGGAAAAACTTGCATATGTCTTTGATGAGTCTCTTCTCACTAGTCTGGCTAATGATGCAACTTCGGATCAACTGTTGGCCCATCAGAATATACGACTGATTCTGAGCTTACTAGTTGCATAATGTTAGCCTCGATGACTCTTGAGCTTCATAAGCAACAAGAGCATATAAATGCTTATACGATTATCTATCATCTTTGTGAGCTTTTCAATGAGCAAGTTAGATCCAAAATGTTCGAGATATCTAAGTTTCTCTTTTACTTAAAGATGTAGGAGGGTTCATCTACTGTGCAATTTGTACTAAAGATGAATGGGTACATCAAGCGGCTAGGATCACTTGGGTTTGCGATGGATCACGAATTAAGTATTGACTTAATTCTGCATAGTTTACCCATTAGTTATTCACAGTTTGTGATAAACTATCGGATGAACCATCTTGAGTCCACCATTCCCAAGATGATCAACATGCTCAAGACTGTGGAGCTTTTTGTTAAGAAAGAATAGAAGACTATGATGTTACTTGATTCCTCTAAGAAAGGTTCTAAGAGGAAGTCAAAGCATCAAGCTAAAGGAAAGAAAAAGACTAAGAAGGAAGAACCAGCAGAAAAGGGCTCACGTCACCATTGTCGCAAGATGGGTCACTGGCGAAGAAACTGCAAGATCTATCTTGAGTCGCTGAAGAAGAAACTGGCATCCGATGCCCAATCTGCTTCAAGTATCTTCGTTATTGGTTGTCATGTTATTTCCTCAAACACTTAGATATTGGACATTGGGTGTGACTCACATATATGTAATGACATACAAGGCCTAAGGAATAGCAGAAGATTCATCAAGGGAGAATCAAATCTGTGAGTTGGCAATGGAGCAAAAATTGCAGCTGTGGCCATTAGAACATATTTGTTGAAGTTTCCTAGTGGACTTGTCTTAGAACTGGGTAATTGTTATTTCGTTCCTACATTAATAAAGAATATTGTTTTCATTTCTTGTTTAAATAGAAAAGGTTTCCATTTGACTTTTAGTAACAATAATTGTTACATAACTTAGAATGACATTCTTTATAGTACTGGAACTTTATGTAATGGAAATGACATGTTAGATACATCCGATGACGTATTCAATATCAAAGCGAGCAACAAGCGTGCTCAAAAAGATGATTAGTTAACCTCCTACTCGTAGTATTGTCGCATTGACCATATAAGCAAGAAACACATGTTTGAATTGCAAAAATTTACAATTCTAGAATCATTTGAATTGGATTCATTTGATACATGTGATTCATGCTTAAAAGTCAAGATGACAAAGTTACCTTTTTTGGAAAGGGTAAACTAGTGGGAGAGTAGCTTGGCCTTATACATACTGATCTTTGTGGACCAATGTCAACTCATGCACGAGGAGGTTATAGGTACTTCATTTTCTTCATCGATGATCACTCACGATTTGGGTATGTGTATTTGATGAAACACAAGTTTGAAGCATTTGAAAAATTTAAAGAATTCAGAAATGAAGTAGAGAAACAACTTGGTAAAAGTATTAAGATACTTCAATCTGATCAAGGTGTTGAATACTTAAGCCAAGAGTTTCAAGATTATCTGAGGGACAATGGAATATTATCTCAATGGACTCCGCATTATACACCATAACATAATGGTTCATCAGAAAGGCGAAACTGAATCTTGTTGGGCATGATTAGATCAATGATGGATCTACAAGTCTTCCCAAATTATTTTGGAGTTATGCACTCGAGATAGCTATTTACTTGCTAAACAAAATTTCAACTAAGGCAATCTTTACTATTCCATATGAGATATGGGCTAGTAAGAAACTTCATCTATCTTACTTGAAGATAATGGTTGTCTTGCTTATGTGAAGAGGATTATATCAGACAAGCTAGATGTTAAGTCTGATAAGTGTCTATTTATTGGTTATCATAAGAAAACAAAGGATCACCAATTTTATCATTCCTTGGAACAACAGGTGTTTGTTTCAAGGCATGTTGTATTCCTAGATAAAGAGTTTCTCTTGCAGAAAACCAGTGGGAGTATGGTTGAACTTGAGAAAGTTCAAGAGACTCCAATAGACACTAAAGAGATACCTAGTCAAGAACCACAATCGATTACTCATAGTGATGAGCCGTCGGTTGAACCTATGGAGACACTACATCTTCGTAGATCTAGTAGGATTCACATGATTTTTGAGAGATATTAATTTCTCATAAGTGAATTGAATGACATATTGCTCATTGAGGATGATGAATCTACTGATTATGGGAAAGTTCTGAAAAGTTCAGAAAGGGATAAGTGACTAGTAGCCATGAAGTCGAAAATGGATTTCATGTATGAGAATCAAGTTTGAAACTTGGTTGATCCACCCGAAGGCGTTACACCTATTGGGTGCAAGTAGGTTTTCAAGAAGAAAACTGACATGGATGATAATGTGATTACCTACAAAGCAAGATTAGTGGTGAAAGGCTATCGTTAAAAGCAAGGTGTTGACTATGACGAAACCTTCTCACTAGTAGCTATGCTTAAATTCATTCGGATACTTCTGGCTATAACAGCTCATCATGATTATGAGATATGATAGATGGATGTGAAAATGATTTTCCTTAACAAAACTATGTTTGAGGAAGTATATATTGTTAGGACCGCAGGAGTTTAGATATCTCTACAATGGTATGATATTATCCACTTTGGGCCTAGGCCCTTATGGTTTTGCACTTGGGCTCTATCCAAAAGGCCTCATACCAATGGAGATGTCTTTTCCTTATAAGTCCATGATTTTTCCCATGTGTTTTCAATGTGAAATTTTATTTGTAATCTTGCAACCCCAACAATCCCCCCCTCAAACGAAGGACCGCAGGACCCCCCTTGTCTGATCCTCGACCCACCAGGACTTCATGCCTCTCGGTCCACCTGACCTACTAGGACTTTCTTGCCTAACTGCAACTAAGACTTCTCTACCCGGTGTCTGGTCCTCTTGATCCGAACACGGGAGCCTCTACTTCCTTTATTTGAGGTCAATATTCTCCTCACATTGTTCGATTAGACCATAGCTCTTGTGCACAGTCGGCGGTTAGACCTTTTGCAGTCCGGGCTCTGATATCAATTGTTAGGATCGAAGAAATTTAGATATCTCCACAATGGTATGATATTGTCCACTTTGGGCTGCACACTCGATGACCTGTTTCTAGTTTATATTAATTTTCTTCATTAGGACGTTGAGTTTTCTTTACTAAGTCGAGAATATATTGTTTTGTTAGATGGTTTAAGTTCCTTTATTGGTTGGTTGCACGTTTTGATTATTTTAATATTTATTTACCCTTATGATGTTCATACCGGATTCTTATTTAATTTTGTTAGGATTGCATGATTTTGACATCGAGTTATTTATATTATGGAATTTTGGTTATTTTATGATATGCTTATTTCTTGGGAAAAAAAAGAATGTTAAGTTATAGGATGTTTCAATAAGTTTGTTGCAGGGGATGTTAGTCAACATGAAGATTTAGAGTCAATTGTTACCACGTTAATAGTGACAAAGTCGGAGGTTATCCAGATTAGATGACAAGTTAATTTAGATCAATCGACTAATAATATATATAATAGAAGAATCGATTGGGATCCAAGTGAACGAGTCGTGATTCAAATGAAATAACCACGAACAAGGAAACCACGACGAAGTTTGATCCAAACTAGTTGACCTAAATGTAGGAATAGTCATTTGAAAGTACACTGGATGGAGTAAGCAACGATCATTGCGGATAGAATTCCAAGAATATACTATATTAGTCGACTGCTAAGGTTGTTAGTCATCTGATAGTGTGATCATTCTCACATTTTAAATATCGAGCAAAGATACTTCGAATAATATTCAATACACAACTATTTTGAATGACTACTGCCTTGAGCTTCCATTTGAAAATATTATATTGTACTACATTCAGATTATTATTCTTTCATTTTCTCTTGTATTTCATTTACTCTTATCTATAAAAAAGAAAAACTTTATACGAGATTTCTCCATCTATACAAGAAAAAAAAAAAACTTTTCGTTAGTAGATACGAGAAGTGACTCACCTAATAAGTTATAAGTCATATAAGTAGAAACTTGAGATCTGCCAAACCATATAATTTTTTTTTTTACTGTTTGTAAGCATTGATCCTACACTGACTACATTACAACCATTCACCAATTAGGCACTAAAACTAAGGGCATCTCCTACGCCAAAATACTAAATTTGATATAAAAACAACACTAAATCACTTCAACCTATACACTAAATCTTTACACCAAAAATGATGTAGGAATAGTGTAACACCATATTTGGTGTTGCACTATTCATTACACCATATTTGGTGTAAAGAAATTTTTTATTTTTGATATATGGATTGAAGTGATTTGGTATTGATAATTAAATTATGAATAAGATAAATAGAATATTCTAATGAATATACTTTTTTGGTGTGATATGGTATGGATGAGTTGGAGTTGAAATTATATTTGATGTTGAAATTATACTATTTTGATTTGAAAATTACACCAAATATGATGATTGTGGTTGGAGATGATCTAAGTGATATGTTACACTATATCTTGCCCTTATGCTATGATTAGGGATGGTAATATTTTTCAAATTCAATGAAAAATTTAATACTTGATTTGAATGGAAGAAGGTACGAAGGAATTGTTAAGACTCGATTAAATAATTAGATAATCGAATATGGATATTCGAGTAATCGGGTATGAAGACGAATCTAGTAAAATTCTATTCATATCCTATCCGATTACTCGATTAAATTATATATATATATATATATATATATATATATTCCAAAAATTTACTAGTGTTTAATATATTTTTATTGAATATGATTAAATTAGGAGTAGGTTAAATATATTTTTATTGAATTATATATATATATATATATTATATGATGTTAATTCTATATATTTTTGTTGAATGATGGTAGTTGGATGGAATGAAAAAAATTATTAATATAAAGGATATTCGATATTCTAATGAGTATGAATATGATGATAGATATCTAATATCCGATGAGTATAAGTATAAGGATAAAAGTCAAAAATCCGATGGATATGAGGATGAAAGTTTGAAGACCTGATGAGGATGAAAATGGAGGATATGAAATTTGATCCCCTAGCTATGATGCGATGGTAAAAAATGGGACGAATTTTTTAGATAACGAAGGTTTAAATTCACCCAGAGTACATTAGATTTGGGGAGTTTGAAAATTTTATGATGTTAGACCGTTTGTTAGAATTCATCTATGATTTCTGATTTATTTTTATGATCGATGAAATTTTTTTATGAGATTAAATTAATCATTTTTAAGATTAATCCGTAAAAATTAGATATAATTAAAAAAACTGTTACACTCCATCTCTTTACATGATAATACACTTAAGTGTATCCTTCGCACATTGAACTATTGCGTTATTTAATTTAACTATTGCGTTAGTGTGACGATGCATGTCATCTAGCCACCTCGATTGAGTTGTGGTTGGGCCATGTGTGGTGTTCGTTGTCATGACCATGTTAGAAGCATCGAGGATCTAGTGAGAAGTTTGCTAGTATATTTGAGTTGGGTCGACATGTTTGATGACAATCATAAGAGGTGAGTTACATAGGTGACCTAGGGAAGGATGACACATGAAATAAATTCAGGACTTGGTCATATGAGAGACAAGAATTTTATGAGTCTTTGATAATGTGAAAGACATCTTAATAAAATATGAGAGATTACGAGAGAACATAAAACTTTTGGTATTTTGAATAGATTTTTTTCTTAGACGTATACTCGACCAAGAAATAGGATGTTTTAAAATCATAGCCAATGATCTAGTCAACTAAAGGTCAAGTTTAGTTGATTAATGAGCACAATTGACTAAGTAGCCAACTCAAGAAAGATTTTATTTCGAGTTAAGTCAATTAAAATAAAAAGGAGTTCATTGTCAAGGACTGAGTCTCTTGGTTTAATCGATTTGATTCTCATTTGAATTTGAGAAAAAAAATCATTTGAAGTGAATCTTATCCAATTAATTCGACTAATATACTTTAAGTCAATTGAAAGGTATTCTAGTCAATTGGATTGCCGATGAAAAACTAGAGACAAAATAAGGATTTTTAAATTGATATTTCAATCGATCGGCGAGGATTTGAGTTGACTAGAATTAAATAAAATAATTGGGTGAAGCTTATCAAACATGAATTTAAAGTTATAATAGAGGGATAAAGAGAGTTTGAAGGATAACAACAAAGCCATTATTTCATTTCCATGACTCCCCATGTTGTATTCTTTTATTATTTTATAGGGATCCAAGATTATGGTACGGTGGCAGGCGTTGAAGGCGTTGAAGTTATCATCTAAATATTCATGATTCAATCTATAGGATATGCAATCAAGAGATATTGAGCTTCTAAACCGTCTACCGCGAGCATTTTCTGATTTACCCTAGCGGCGGTGAAAAACTTTAGTGAAACCGAATCGATCATTCAAGTTCGATGTTACCTGATTTATTATTTTTTTATTATTTTATAGTCATATATGTTTAGGGCTTAGTTCTTATCTTTTAGTATCAACTATTGATTTTCTTGTTTGATCTTTTTTTAGGTAAAGAATAATTTTGTACAAAGTTTCTCCGGAAAAAAATGGTAGGCTTAAAGTAACTCATGCTAAGAGTTCATAGGTCATGAAGTAGGAATCAAAAATTTTAAAACATAAACTCCAGTGTCTTCTGGCCATTGCTTCCTTCCTGATGACTCCATGTTTTCCTAGTGTGGCTAGTATTGCTTTCTCGATCTTTGTTCGATCAAGCCTTACAAAGTGTGAGATCTATGATGAAAAGGATTTTGATGCAGCCTTAATATTTTGCTGACGCTTTAAATTGTTTTTCCACTTGGTTTTATGTTTTAGGCTAGAGCCCTTGTTTTAGTTTGTCATAGCTATTAATGTGCTAATTCAAGATAGAATTTAGTAGTTTAAAGTTTATGGTACCCCTTAGGAGGGTGTGCAAATGTGGGATGCCCGCACATGAGAATAGATATTTACAATAAAATGTTCTCAATCATTTTGGTAAACAAGTCTTGCATGAGCAAAAGGTTTTAGATAATGGATAATTCCCTCTTGCTTTCACTAAAACAGACATAATATCACACTTGAATCAGTGGCCAAGAATCATCAAAGACAGTTTACTAGAAGCAAATGTGCGCAGCATGATTGATGAGTTTAAACAAAATATAGTTTGTCGAGCAACTTATAATAAGCATACAATTGTATGAATAATGGTACATATTATAAGCAAAACTGACTATCAATTGAATGATGGCATCCGATGAAATGGTTGCATAGAAATGGCTAGAACCAACATTCTGCATCCCTCCACTAAATCTTGCGCCAGAATGAAATTAGTCGAGCTACTTCATGACTGGTTTGACATCAGCAGTCGACGAAAACTGGGGTGAATGAAATGACTATGATCTCTTGATCACTGCTATGGCAAAGTGTGGATGGTGAGTAAATTCAAATGAGACCGTGAGGGATGGATCCCGGGCACCTATTTGGTCTATGACACTCAAAGCAACCCGATTACGCTCTGCAACTTGTTCAAGTTGCTGAAGCTCAATCAGCTTGTCAGAATTACCAGCATAACTTCCCCTTAGGGATGTAATAATTTTCTGAGCTTCCCGAAAGCAGTTGTCTTTGATGATACTCTGAAACATGGATATAAATGAAATAATGAAATGGAGATACGACAAGATTAATATAAAAAGAAACTAATCCTTACAAGCATAAGTCACTTACAGATATTCGTGCATGACCTGTCGATTCTTTGAAAAGGTAGTATGAAGCATGTTCAGGAACATGTGCCTTCAGAAGTAGGTCGAAGTGCTGAACAAATCTCTGATTTAAGAACGAGTAAAAATGTTGATTAGTTTCCACCATCACAATTTTCTCTGAAGTAACAAGTATACAGACATACCTCTTCTTCACCATTGAAAGGACCAACCATATGGAAAGCCTTAGATTCATTGCGCAATGCTGCTAGCATCTACAATAGGCGATTTTTTTTTTTTCAAATTCTTTGCAACCTTGGGAGATAGTTAAGGTAAACTCACCATAGCTAATCCTTCTGAGAGACAAATATAGCAGTGGGTTAATAAGGTAGAGGAAGAAAAGGAAGCATCTCTTATTTGATCCTTGCCATGATCCTTCTTCTTCTTGCCTTTTCTTTGGGCTGATTGGTTAAAGAAGATGTCAATTTATTATCAAATATTAAGTTGCATTACTAGCAAAGTTTCAGACATTCACAACATCAGACAAATTTTGTTCAGCCATTTAATGTTTTGAGCAGTTTAATGGGCAGATATAATCACATAATGCCATATCCAGTTCGGTTCTTAATAATTTAAATAACTGAAGATGGAGCTAACTTTGAAAATCTAAAGATGCTAAAGTGATGTGAGAAAATACTAAATATGAGAACTAATTTGGTGTATTATTGATTAATCTCTGGGTCAGAAGTTGCAGAATTTTTGAGTTGGCTCGTTCAAAAGAAAATTAATTACATGAACATTTTGAGAAGTAATCTGACAAAAATTGATTGCTGTACGCTTGCACAGAACAACCATCACGCCCATTTAGGTTTAATGATTAATAAGTAAATTGTAAGAACAATTTCAAGACTGATTAATCAACTGATCTCTTATGCATGAAAATCTCACAAAGAAAAAGCCAAATTACATAGGAGACAAGTTTCCTAAATCACAAATACAGGGAGAGAATCTACTTGAGCTAAAATATTATGAGACTAAATCTACCTGGTTGCATTTATCTTCACTTTATCACACTTCTTTTTACTCAAGACAATTACTATTGTGGTATGCAAGGTTTCAAATTTTTTATGAAAGTGGCATGTCAACCCTTGCATGGTGCATGTGTGGTATGTAAGGGGCCCCCATGGGTTAGTGCAGTTGATACTTGCATGAGTGGTTGCTCTAACAAGTCTTGGGTCAATTCCCAGTGGGTGCAAAATGTCTCGCTGGGTGTCTGACCTCCCTCATGCAAAGGGCCGCTGCGCTAGGGAAAATGTCCCTCATGATTTACCCTCTTCCAGAGAGTGTGGGGTTGCTCTGGAGGGACTGCTAAGGTGACGACTTCACCTTTTGCTCCTATATTCGACTAATATAAAAAATATTTATATCAACAAAATTGACTAATATGCAAAGCAACACATCCAATTCCTACTTCAGCATACAAAAATAATATGTTATGTCAATCATACAATGCAATACAAAATACAATACTAATATTTATCAGCAATGTATAACATGCAAATAATTCATTTAAAATGTATATCACTTGAAAAAGAAGTGTTAAAAATCAATTAAGCTTGGTCAAAACTGGTTCAAATTTACCAAATAGGGATATTTTAGTTGCATACGATAATTGTATACCATATGTAGGTGAGTTATGTTGAGTACCACATATGTAGGTGAATTATGTCGAGTACCGCATGAGCCAAAGCAGTTTGCATGAATGGCGCATGTGGAGTCCCTTAAAGCCATGGTTATGAGCATGTAGTTTTCTCCCTGAAAGTGTATTACATAACTGTTTTCTTTTGATATGTATATTGTAGTTTTATCCTTCTCAACTTGCTAAGGAAGTGGGTTGTCACCTATGATTAGGGCTTCGACAAACATAGCTAACCTTGCTACATCTATCTACCTTAGTCATGCAATTGCCCCTTTCTACTTTTTTATTTTATTTGTTCCTTCTTATCCATTTTTGTTACTTCATCTCCATGACCCAACAGATAGCAACCTCTACCCCGCTATCACCGTCCCTCCTACAAAACCCATCCTCATTTCCTGGTCAAGTTCGTAGACTCTTCCATGTTTGCAACCATATCATCATCACTTTCTGTCTATTTTGCAATACATCTTCCTCTACTTCCTCGCGTTACTCTCTTCTTCCTGCTTTCAGTCCCAAGCATTGCAACTTCAAAGTCTCTACAAAAGTACACCAGTTTTAGATCTCCATCATCTTTGTCAAGTGTCATATCAATCTTATTAATATTCTATTAGATGGACTTTTCCTATTTCATACAACTATCCATCAATATCTATTCTCTAGTTTGAATGGGAGTGTTTACTTTATGGGGTATGAGTCTAATCCTGTATAGGGTATTAGTTGTAAGTTGCATTCACATACATGGTGTATCTAATTTTTTTCTTTTGAATTGAAAAATAAAATTCTCTCTCTTAACTATTATTGGTATATGTAATTCTTCTCTTTTGAATTGAATAATAAAATTATCTCTCTTAACTACTACTACTAGACAGTGTAACGTAGGACTTCTATACTTAGTTTTTCACTTGCAGCTTTGGACATATGAATCACATATATACATCGCACATATACACATCCAATGACGACACAAAGCAAAGGTTTCATACAAAAGGCAGCCAAGTGTACGAAGCTCCCGCTAATGCGGGTCCCGGGGAAGGGTCTACGCACCCTTACCCTACTTTGTAAAAGGTTATTTCCAAGACTCAAACCCAAGACCTAGGTCACACGACAACAACTTTACTATTGTGCCAAGCTCCCCTTCAAAGCATCTAGACCTAACAAATTAAGTTAATACCCAAAATGGTAGTCATTTAATTTTGATCTTTCCATACATAACTAAAGAATGAAAAAGATTCTTCAATAGTCTTAGACAATATGATTCTGGAGGCTCCAGACAAATCAATGGACCCAGAATCCTTCTAGCAGATTCTTCTTTAATAACTAGCTAAATGTATGATATAATCTTGAGTCATGTATGTAGTTATTGAGATTCTCTCATCCTTTCAGAACAAGTTTATGGAACAAACTGAAGTTCCTGCTGATGATTTGAAGAGATGCAAAACATAATTAAAAGAAATGATTGGTATGACCAAAAACAATGGTTTCTAATTGTTTTTCTTTAACAAATAACCCCACATTTAAAAAATCATATTAGAACTTCATTTGATTAGAAAAACAAGAGAAAAAGTAGTCTACTCATCCAACTGGCATTACATAATAAAACAAACAGTAACCACACTCTCATAATACATAGTTTTAACACAATCGACTGATACAAACTTTCACATATTAAGAAACTGACTTTGCACTTTGTACATGTTTTTTAGTGAGCCTACATGTTATCTTCTTATAAAGCTAGAAGGGGAAGGTTCAGCTTACATCCAAGGTTTCTACATCAATTATAGTTGTAGATGTCTGAATAACACAGTTTGCAAACCAGGATACATGATTTTCATTTGAAGGAGCTTTTAGATTGGAATATTGTCAAACTCAAACAATAGTAAATTGAGATGAAATGACCCAACAATGCAAGCAAATAAACAAACAAACAAAAGATCCAAGACTGAAGTTCAAAATGAGATGTTGAAAATGATCAAATGCCAAATTGTTTATACAGAGTATCAAGTGAAATATCATAGTTTTTTTTGTGTGTTTAGGATTTTAGTTTGTGAAATTCTAAATAAGTTACTATTTGTTTTTCTTTTGACCCTAGGTTGAATCTTAAATAAAGCTTCGAATTCAAACCTAAGTGTTTCCATGAATTATTCAAAAACTTTCCAAAATATTTAAAATTTTCATTTCATAGATATTTGTGAAGTGTTAATCTTTCACTCGCCTTAAGTTATTCAAATATTAAATGATTTCTGCAGTGCTTTGTTAGACTAGTATCAAGACAAGTAGGAACACTGATTACGGTACAAAAGGGTCCCATATTATGTCAATTAGACTTGAGAAAGCACATCACACAAGTATGGATCCAAATGTCATATAAATGAGGACATGAAGATTCATTAAAAAAATGGTCCAAATTTTGAACAAAGATACGAGGCAGAACTAATCTTAAAAAATTTAACATTAATGGAATATAAGCTTAAACTATTTTATTTATATTATAAGTTATATAACTTATCCCAAACCTAGTGGGATAAGACTTGGTTGTTGTTGGATGTTGTATAAGTTATATAACCTAACTAAAACTTAACATAATAAAACAAATAGTAGTATAAATTAGAATATAACCTTACTCTTTTTTTATTTTTTGTAATACCAGGTATCCAGCTTTACGAATCGACTAATCTTGGAGGTGACCAGCCTGGCCCTACAAAGTTTCTCATCGACCACCGGGGTAAATCCGAAAGCACTCGCGGAGGCTCATCCAAGCGGCCAACGTTCTTAGGTTTGTCGTCCCAGTCTCACTGGAGGAAAATTCCTACAGTGTGCCGCAGTTGGAATTCGAACCTTAGATGTCTAGTTAACCTCTTGGAGTGCCTAACTACTGCACCATAGCCCTGGGGGCAAATATAACCTTACTCATGAAACTTATTTATGTTACATAATTGACTTATAAAGTTAGCCAAAGATTATAGCCAGAACTTTACCCCCAACTTGTAAAAGCTACTCCTAGACCTTCTTGATGTTTGTGCTCTCCCTTCCCTTTCCCTTTTCCTCACAACACAAGCCATCCTCCCTTCCCAGCTCCTAGCAACGCGAGCAGGCCAACCCATTCCCTACCCAATGCTTCTGAGTTTCAAAGTCCCTTTCCTTTATGCAAGTGACACAATTGTACTCTCTTTTGCAAACAATGTGAGTTGTCAGTAGGTAATTTTCCTTCATTTCTTTCTTCTTCCTCTTGCTTTCATAGGTGAGTCTGGTTGCTTGGACTCATATTTTGCATCTACACCCATGTCGTGGCATGTCAACATGAGTACAGGAGTGTAAATGACCAAGCTGAGTATCAAAGACCCACACACCATCTTAATCAGTTTTTACTCCAAATTCCTGCCCAGACTTTGTTTCAAACTTCGACTCTTAAGAATGTGCCTAAGATGTTGTTAGGCTATATTCTTGAGTTTAAAATATAAACTCCAAACTGAAACAAAAATGTGATATCTTTCTTTCTTGAGTTATAATGGGTAATGACTCTACCTAGACCTGGAGAGTTCTTGCTATCTATTAAACCATCTTCAAGTCAGCTGTCCAAGATTCAGTTTATATCTAAAACCAATTTTAGATGGGAGTTCTTGCTATCTATTATACCACCATCAAGTCAGCTGTTCAAGATTCAGTTTATATCTAAAACCAATTTTAGATGGGAGTTCTTGCTATCTATTAAACCACCATCAAGTCAGCTGTTCAAGATTCAGTTTATATCTAAAGCCAGAGAGCATGCCTAAGATCACACATATAGACATGGACCAAAGTAAATGCATTCCCAATTGGCAAAACTCAGCAACTGAATGACACAATATAGAGAGGATAAAGAACCATTTTCTAGATGGTGGATAAACTAGGAGACAGGCAGTATGTGTAGATTGGATTGGATTAAAAATATGTCCATCAACATTATATAGAGTGGGGAACCCTCTTCCATGCACGTGATCATTTTTATTTCATACTCAATGAATCTGCTTCTAGCAAATAGTTTATTCCTTTGGACATTCTTGAAATGAATCTAGGTGAATTGGAGAATAGCAGACTATTGGCATGCCAGCCTTCCTGCTCCTTGCAAGCATGGCATGTACTTTTGGAGAAGTGGCATGAAACTCAGAAGGAATTTAGCATACTCTTATACAGAAATAACAATCTTATATGAAGGGATGAAAACTCTTGTATTCTTCAGATGATGATTGTCTATCTAAAATCCATTAGCCGGTATTCATCAAAAATGTAGAAGGCATGTCTCTCTGAAATCACCTAGGCAATTGCAACAACAAAACTTTGGATGACTTGCATGTTGTCTTCTGAATCACCTACACTACCACCAAGGTTTAAAAATCACAATTCGTGTCGGATTTTCAATCTCTGGAACACTACGATTTTGATATTGTATTGTGTCATGCCATTACAATAAAGTGTATACCAATTAAGTTAGATCATTTGGCATAATAGAGTTTGAAAACTTTGAATGATATTTTGGCGTTTTTAAAATTTCATTTTTTTAAAAAAAAAAACTAAACTAGGGGGAGGCAAAATGAAAAAAAAAATCAATAAAAGTAAGCTTATAGAGTTATCAACATCCAAGTATTTACATTATTTCACTCATATCATCTTCTAATTTTGATAAATAGACTATAAATTTTTCAAATTTTCTTTTTACTTATCTCTTTATAGGAAGAAAACAATCGTCTCAAATCTAGAACATAAATGTGCCACCCCCACGGGCGTAGCCGAGTTGGTACTCGGGTGGCAGAATTGCATCACATAGAACATAGACGTGTCTTGAATCTATGTTCATCTAAATTAATCCTTGCACTAGCAACAACTTTATTTTTGCAAGTTGAGAATTTTCAAACTTAGATCGAATATTTATTGTAATCTTTTTCATCCAAATGAGAAAAAATTAAAATATTTCTTTTTCAAAATTCAAGTATAAAATATATTGTAACTATTTTACTGATGTTACTTACCGGTCAAGTCATGTTGTCATTTGACAAAGTACAAAGACTAATAATATCTATTTAACTTTTCTACACTATTTTTCTCAATTTTCGTTAATAACTTTAAAAGGCTAAAACATCTAAATAAAGTTGCGTTATTTAATTTAATTAGGCTAAAAAGGAGAAATGAAATTATTGCAACTTGTTTTGACTTCCTTTCTTTTCGTATGAATTTTTGTTTGTAAGAAAAGAAAAATCCATTCACTAACTTGTCGCCTTTATAAGCAAATCAAATGTCAAAGCCGGTAATGGCCTCCTCCACAAAGTAGCAGATAGGATTGGAGCTCCCCTTCTCCTCTAGTAACAATGAGGAAGCCTCATTGGTGTCGATGTTGAGGCTGATGTCTAGGATCACCTCCAATTAGTTGTTGAACCAATTGCTCCCCCACCATGTATTATAAAAAAATTATATATATATATATATATATATTACATATTGATCCCATATTTTTATAATTTCAAACATACTCCTAAAGGAAGTAATTCATCGGATTATGTTTAAATTCCCAAGTCTTTCTCAATTACACTCTTCCATTGTCATCAGTTCCTCCAATCTCTCTCGCTCCCTCCATCATCATTCCATACTGCTATGCCTAATCTTGCCTCTTCTCTCTACATTATGTCCTATGTTCTAGCACACTGCCATCGCCCAATTAGCTCATCCAACATATGCTTATGTCGCCTCATGCACCAAGGTGAGCTTGTTGAGATCCTTCATCTCATTGAGTTCATAGCCATTGAAGATGAGGTCCTTGATATCATCCACAGCTTCTACTACCATGGCATCCTAGGAAAGGTATAACTTGCAAAAAGAGAAAAGGAAGAAGAAGAGTACATTGCTCAGTTTCACCATCCATTTAACCCCTCTTTCTTCCCCTTGGGCGAAGTCATGGCACTGAGCTATTCTGCATGTTAGTCAACGGGAAAAACAAAACGTTTCGCCTATGCTAACCAGCACACACAAAAAAAAAACTTTATACCATGATCACCACAAAATCTTAGATTAGCAAGCCAAGATTGATGCAAAACTAGCATAAATTTATCATTCAGAGTGACAAACTAATTAGAAAAGCACTCTACAAAACACTGTTCTTTGTAGCACTTGTAAACACTGTAACCTAGTAGATGAACTATAAACCCGTGTGATCTCTATTATGACTGGATAAAAACCTTAGATGTATTCTATGGAGGTACATCACTGTGAACATTTTGTCTCCTTGTCTACAGATGCCTGAAGTAGTTCCATAATACCAAAATATTCTCCAAAATAGACCTACCATTATTAGTATGATATCCTTTTAGCCATACTGTCAGATCCTTACACCTAGAAATTTTAGTGTAGGTTGTAAATGTACTTAGTGAGTGATGTATATGAACCTCATCTTTTAAGTTTTTAAGCATTATCTTTCAAGTTGCAAGTATACTAAGCGAGCTAACTTATTAATAGGCTCATTGAAATTGCTATTCAAATGAAAAAAAATAAACTCATGAATCAAATCTCTGTGCATCGATTGGGTCACTTGATCATTGAGTTACTATTACATGCTCCATTATAATTGCATAGCCAACATCTTGCATTTGCTTGACATAGATAATGTTGCATAAATTGTATTACACTTAGGCACAGACTAGCTCAACCAGCAAATCAGTTTACTGATCTTCCAAAGCATGTTTGCAAACAAGATCTTCTAACATCTACATACTTCCAATGGTTAAACAAAGACATATTATGGATATGTGAAAATTAATACCAATAGACGTCCTAGGAGCATTATTAGATATAGGTCTTGGAAAATCATTTAAGTAACCTCAATAAAATTCTACAGCCTACAATAACCAATACTTTAATCCAAAGCACAACACTCATTTTATTTCACAATTGCATACTTGCAAGATCCCATCTTAGTCATCTTTATGCCTTTTGCATGCTCCTTGAGTTTGAAAGCCCATGTAAGATGTGGAATTTAGAGAAATCACAACTTATAATGAGCAAGTTAAACAAGGGAAGGATGGCCGAGGCGCAATGCAAATAGGATGAAAAGTGTGTGCTCGAATGCAGTAAGAGAGGCTGACATGGTATATATATTCTTAGTATCTACAATCCAAGATCAGAATTGCATGTTTGATACAATTACTAGCTTACCAAAACCATTGAGGAAGGCAAAGCAAGATCAAACACTTGGAGAAATTAATTTCAACCTCATAGGATAAAATTAATACATTACCTAAACAATAAATTGTCAGAACTAACTAATGTGATAAATAAATGCAATGAACACAAAAGGTTGGTAACAATTATTGCATAAGCTAGGGATGCTTGACTGC
>JBBUKS010000035.1:990165-1004616 GCA_038050645.1 Hedychium gardnerianum
TACTCACGAATTCAACCAGACTTTTCAGTTTTTATTTTTAATTTATTAAAATCAATTTTTTCTTAAAAACACGATCTTTCTCTTTCCTCTTTGTCTTTTTCCTTGTGATTTATTAAAATCAAATATTTTCTCAAAGAAAAAGCTCGATCTTTTTTTGCTTCTCTCCGCCGCACGCCCTTTCAAGTTTCATCTACTGCGTAGCTAGATTCCTGTCCCTTATGTATTAGTCATTGTTCGGGCTGGTTAGATCAGTCCTCGTAAATTACCTCCTTCGTGTTGGTCCTGGGACGGACTGACGGGCGCTGGGGCGAGCGTTTCGCCTTTTGCCACAAAGTTTCATTACTGCACGCCCACGCCGCGACGAACCAATTGTCGGTCTTCTGATGCGGTTGCCGGCGTTCTCTGGCCACCTGACGTGGTCGCCGCACCTACTACTCATATTTCTGCCACGACAAACGCGGTTGTCGTTGCTTGGCTCGGTCGCCAGCCACCGAAGGAAACCGCAACACGCAGTCGTGATTTCCCGGCGACTGAACGACGTGCTGCCGGCTAGGGTTTGCGAGGGCGCCGCTGTCTTGTCCTCCGCGGCTATTGATCTGGCAACGGTAGTAGATCGCAACACAGTCACGATGTCACCCGGCGACAACAGAATACAACGGAGTTCGGCGATACAGTGGACAGTGAACAGGCCTGTTTTTGAGAGTTTCATGCTTTTAGAATTCATACTGCTCTGCTCTGATACCATTGTTGAAATAGAAAGTATGAAAAACATGTAAAATACTATAAACGTTTACTTACAATGGATCAACGACGCGGCAGATCTTATGTTCTTCATGATTGCTGTCAAAAGAGCGATCATGAACGAATTGAACAGTCCTTCGAAATTTCACGAGCCAAATCCCACAATGAACGAACTTCTTCAAAGAGGTTTTCGTAAGACATGCATCCTTCTTATCCCTCGTCTCACCTCTCTCATGGCTTGGACGGAAGTTTAAATAAAAAGCAGATAGAGAAGAGTGAACGCAGACCACTCCTGTATTATATTTTGAGAGGTGTCTTGTGATAATCAGTTTATTATTTATACTTATTTATTAGATAAATGAATAATTTACTATTTGATTATACATATTCTTTATGTGTTTGATTGGATCTTAAACTCAACTACTGAATATCTATAATACAATTCATGACATGAGAAAATTTGTAATTGAATCACAATTAGTGAGCATCTCCAAATGTGTAATTATGAATGTGTTAAAATCATCCATAGTCGATGAATTGATAAGTTTTGACATCATTGATTTTGTGAGACTAGCACGAGTTATACTCCTTGACTTGTCCAAGCAGTCACTGCTTACTAGCTAGAGACATTGAGATGTTGAGAGTTAAACGTGGATGCTAGTTAATGATAATTAGTTCATTGGAGTGACCTGTCATGAAGCTTCATATTATTCTCTACATATATAGATATGTCAATAAAGATCTCATTGCGGCTTAAGTGCAAGTTTCCTTCGACTTGAGGTATTCAAGTTATCTTGGTCATGGAAACTTATACTTTGACATCTTAAGCAAGCATCTCCGAGAATGTGTGAACCTGGAATGATTGAGTATAAGTTGAAGTACTCGAAGGTGATTGGATAGCCAACAAAGGATTCATCACTCCTTACAAAAAGACGTACACACTACGGTCGTTTATCAGAATTATTACTCGAAGTCTTTGGCCAAACCATTATATGTCAAGAGTACGAGACTCTTGGACACATGTTTGAGTAATTTGAATCCGCGGGACAAGCAACTACTACTTGGATTAGGTGTGACATAGTCAGCCTAGTGGGGACTGATACATAGATCATATCTTGAACCAAGTGAGTATAAGATGAGTGAAAGAAATGAGGCACGACTCATTATAACTGCTGAAAGGTTCAAAAGTGATTCTAGAATCAACCGTTGACTTTCTGGTCAATTGGAGATCATGATATACTACTAGGTGTCACTCATGATCATTCCATAATTAATGGTTAATTATGGACGACCAACATAATCGGGAACCAATAAGGTTACATGCACTATGAGTTTATCCGAAAGACTTAAACGAGTTTGAGAATTGAATTCTCAAATCGAGAGAAATAAAGTTTGGTTGGACCAAACAAACGATAAATATGAAAAGTTATTTGTCGGAACGGAAGCGCGAATGGACCACGTCTTTTACAAATATAATGGACACTCTTTGGTTTAATAATGAACCAAATTGGTTTGGTTTAATCATTGAACCAAGTGGTTTGGTTTAGAACTAAACCAATAGTTTAATGAGTTAAGCTTTTGGTTAAAGCTTAATGGATTAGGTTTAGGCTTATGAGATGACTTGCTTCCCAAGTCATTAAGAAAAAATTATAAATACTCTCCTAGGGAGAGAATTAATAAAAGTTTTTGGATTAAATCTAAAGGTTAGTTTTTTTCAAAAACCCTTCTCCTCCTCCTCTTATTCTCTTTGTCGCCGCCCAACAGAAGGAGATCTTTTTTCCTTGTGTCGCCGCCCTATCCAACTCCAATCGGCCATCTCCTCCGGCCACCACCTCCTCTCCGGCCAACAGCTCTCTGCTATCCCAAGGATCATCGGAGTTGGGATCTACAGCCAAGAAGAGCTCCGCAAAGCGAAAGAAGGTCGGCGGACAGCGGCTTGGTCTCTCCCGGCCTCCTCCGACCTCCGTTTTGGTGAGAAAAAATTGCTACCAAATCCCTAACGCCTTGGGGTAATTTTTACCTCGTCAGCAACAAATTACGGACGCTGGAAAATGAAGAAAAAGGGGCAAACAACCCCCCTTTCCGGCTAGACAGCAAGCGCCCCTTTTGGTCGTTTCTCTCCGTTTGGTGTCGTACTCTCCGTGCATCAAATCTCGTCTTCACACGCATGGCTAGTACCTTTCGTGAGGACAGAAATCGTGACTTCCGAAGTCATCTTGAAGATACTAGGTGTGGATATGAGTAGAGGCGAGGTTCCAGAGTGTCGCTTGGTTGATATAATTCCCGATACACGTCATCCGTCGGGTATAACTAGAATAAATTTTTTATCGTAAAATTGTATATTCGATTATGTCTACACGTTTTGTATCTTTCATGTGTGGATGTTTGTTCTATGATAAATTAGATTTATTTACTATTTTTCCTTCCGTTGTGCATGTTTTTGCGAAACGTGTTAAGCACACACCGCATCGAGCTCGCCAACAATAGTATCAGAGTCTAATTGTGCTTCGACATAATCGTAAAAATTATTTTATGAGTCATAGTTTGTCATAAATTATTTCTGAAAATTTTCCTAATTTTTAAGAAATTTCTAATTTTGGAAATTTTCCTAATTTGTTAGGAAATTTCGATTTTAGAAAGTTTCTGGAAAAATTTAAGAAATTTTATTTTGGAAATATTATGTAAATAATTCAAATTTTTAATTTTGAAATATTCTGATTTTTTTTAAAAAAAAATATTTTTGAAAAGTTTTCTAATTTGTTAGGAAATTTTAATTTTGAAAAGTTTCTGAAATAATTTCAGAAATTTCGTTTGGGAAATATTCTATAAATAATTCAAATTTTCAATTTGGAAAAATTCTGAATTTTTTAAAATTTCTATTTTTGAAAAGTTTCCTAATTTGTTAGAAAATTTTAATTATGAAAAAATTCTGAAATAATTATAAAAATTCCAATTTTGAAAGATTTTGAGTTAATTAAGATATTTTAATTATATATTTCCTAATTAACTAGGAGATTTAAATTAGAAAATTGTTTCCCAATTAATTAGATTCTCTTGATTGAGAATAATTTCTTAGATAAAATATGTGATTAAATTTTAAAAATTTATTTTTAAATTTAATTAAAGGAATCTTGATTTATGGAAATCGGATTTTTAATCATATTTTATTTATAAAATATATTATGACAACTATAACATCATTAATGTCATGATCATATCATATTGTATGTCATGTAGATGCATTAATTAATTATAGTTATTATGTCATAATTATATATAATTATGTCATGCGTACGTTGTGACATATTATCATATTATATCATACGTGTGATGTTATATAATTAGATCATATGCATGATGACGATGAGACCTAAATCTCTTACGTTAATATTAAAATTTACACTTTCTGTTAATATGGTAAGAATCAGAATCTAATTTCTTATTTGGGTTGTTGGACTCTCTCCAAACTCGACCTGAAATTAGATATGTTCAAACCATTGAGATACAATCTCGCGATTAACGGGTTGACTTTAACTTGAAGTATTAGCTTGTTGGATTCTCTCCAATGTTAATGTGAAAAGAAGTGAAGTTGGGTGATACATATACGATGTATACTTGATAATGAGTTATCAACCCGATATTTATGCAAATATCAATTAGTTGATAGCATAATGTAATAGTTACATATATGTGATATGTAATCGGTATACTTGATACCTACCACTAAAGTTAAGAATGGTTTGTTGGACTCTCTCCAAGGTTATTCTTATTTGAAGTGGATATCAACCTACCTGGAGAAAACCTACCATCTCCCGAATTCAAAGTAAGAGCTCTTGAATTTCATAAATAAGCGAGATTTTTATTATATGTAAATTGTCTGCATAGTAAAAATCATCTCTCTCATATGTTCTCATTTTTGTATTTCTAGGTTAATCATTTAATAATGTCGTCTTTAAATCTGCATTCAATTTTGGACTCGAACAAACTAATTGGGCCAAACTTCTTGGACTTGTTTTGAAAACTGAGAATTGTTCTCAAGGCTGAGAAACTAGCATATGTCCTTGAAGAGGAACTTCGCATGAGTATAGCTGATGATGCAACACCAGACCAAATGTTGGCTTTTGAAAAGCGTATTATTGATTCTTAGCTTGATAGTTGCATCATGCTGACCTCGATGTTTCCTAAACTACAAAAACAACATGAGCATATGGATGCTTATATGATTATTTTTCATTTATGTGAGCTATTTGATGAGCATGCTATATCCGAATGGTTCGAGGTCACCAAGCTACTCTTTTTCTCAAAGATGCAGGAGGGTTCATCTATGGTGCAATTTGTGCTGAAGATGAATGACTATATTGAGCGATTGGGATCACTTAGATTTGCATTGAATCATGAATTAAGTATTGACTTAATTCTACATAGTTTACATGGTACCTATTCACAGTTTGTGATGAACTACTAGATGAACCACATTGAATAAAAAAATCCAGAGCTGATCAACATGCTCAAAGATGCAGAGCTTTCTATAAAGAAAGAATAGAAGACATTGATGTTAGTAAACTCCTCAAAGAAAAGTTCTAAGAGGAAGCCAAAGCATCAGGCCACTCGGAAGAAGAAAAAGGCCAAGATAGTAGAACTGGCACAGAAGGACCCATGCAATCATTGTGGCGAGATGGGACATTGGAGAAGAAACTACAAGATTTATCTTGAGTTCGTGAAGAAGAAGAAGGCATCCGATGCCCTGACTCCTTCATGTATTTTCGTTATTGACTATCATGTTATTTCCTCCGACACATGGATATTAGATATTGGGTGTGGCTCACATATATGCAATGACATACAAGGGCTAAGGAATAGTAGAAGACTCGCCAAGGGCAAAACAAATCTATGAGTTGACAATGGAGCAAAGGTTGCAGCTGTCGCCATCGGAACATATTTGTTAAAGCTTCCTAGTGGACTTGTATTAGAACTGGATAATTGTTATTTTATTCCTGCATTAATAAAGAATATTATTTCTATTTCTTGTTTAAATAGAAAGGGTTTCCATTTGACTTTTAGTAACAATTATTGTTATATAACTTTAAATGACGTTCTTTATGGTAATGAAACTTTATGCAATGATATCTATAAGTTAGATATATCCGGTGACGTATTTAATATCAAAACGAGTAACAAACATGCTCGAAAAGATGATCAGTTAACCTCCTACTCGTGGCATTATCGACTTAGCCATATAAGCAAGAAACGCATGTTCGAAATGCAAAGACATATAATTCTGGAATCATTTGAATTGGATTCATTTGATACATGTGATTCACGTTTAAAAGACAAGATAACAAAGTTACCTTTTACTGAAAAAGGTGAACTAGTAAAAGAGTTACTTGGCCATATACATACCGATGTATGTGGTCCAATGTCAACTCATGCATAAGGAGGTTATAGCTACTTCATTACCATCATTAATGATCACTCACAATTTGGGTATGTGTATCTGATGAAACACAAGTCTAAAACCTTTGAAAAGTTTAAAGAATTTATAAATGAAGTAGAGAAACAACTTGGTAAGAGTAATAAAATACTTTGATCCGATTGAGGTGGTGAATACTTAAGCCATGGGTTTCAAGATTATCTGAGGGACAATGGAATATTGTCTCAATGGACTCCGCCTTATACGTCATAATATAATGGTGTATCTGAAAGGCAAAATCGAACCTTGTTGACATGGTTAGGTCAATGATGAATCATACAACTCTTCCCAAATCCTTTTGGGGTTATGCACTCTAGACATTTGTTCACCTACTAAATAGAGTCCCAACAAGGCAATCTCTACTACTCTGTATGAGATATGGAATGGTAAGAAACTTCATCTATCTTATTTGAAGATATGGGGTTGTCCTGCTTATGTGAAGAGAACTGTATCAGACAAGTTGGATGTTAAATCTGATAAGTGTTTATTTATTGGATACCATAAGGAAACAAGGGGTTACAAATTCTATCATCCCTTGGAACAAAAGGTGTTTGTTTCAAGGCATGTTGTATTCCTAGAGAAAGAGTTTCTCTTGCAAGAAACCAGTGGGAGTATGATTGAACTTGAGGAAGTTCAAGAGACTCCAATATACACTGATGAGATGCCTAGTCAAGAACCACAATCGATTACTCATAGTGATGAGCCATCAGCTGAACCTATGAGACACTACCTTTTCGTAGAACTAGTAAGATACGTATGATTCCTGAGAGATATGGATTTCTTATAAGTAAATCAAATGACGTATTGCTCATTGAGGATAAGGAACCTACTAATTATGAAAAAGTTATAAAAAGTTCAGAAAGGGATAAGTGGCTAGCAGCCATGAAGTTGGAAATGGATTCCATACATGAGAACCAAGTTTGGAACTTGATTAATCCACTCGAAGGCATTACGCCTATTGGGTGCAAGTGAGTTTTCAAGAAGAAACAGACATGGATGGTAATGTGATTACCTATAAAGCAAGATTAGTGGTGAAGGTGTTGACTATGATGAAACTTTTTCACTAGTAGCTATGCTTAAATCTATTTGGACACTCCTAGCCATAGCAGCACATTATGATTATGAGATATCACAAATGGATGTGAAAACATATTTCATCAATGGAAATTTGTTTGAGAAAGTATATATTATACAACCCAAGGGTTTCACATCTATGGACAAAAATAAAGTATGCAAGCTCAGCGGTCCATTTATGGACTGAAACAAGCATCCAAGAGTTTGATTTCTTACAAAATCCTGACAAACCTTGTGTGTATAAGAAGGTTAGTGGGAGTGCGATCATATTCCTAGTGCTCTATGTTGATGACATATTGCTTATAGGAAATGATGTGTCAGTTCTACAGTCAATTAAGAGTTGGTTATCCAAAACATTCTCTATGAAATACATAGGAGAAGCAACCTACATCCTTGGGATTTAGATCTATAGAGATAGATCAAAATG
This sequence comes from Hedychium gardnerianum, assembly GCA_038050645.1. NCBI lineage: Eukaryota > Viridiplantae > Streptophyta > Magnoliopsida > Zingiberales > Zingiberaceae > Hedychium > Hedychium gardnerianum. Next base: position 997,878 of record JBBUKS010000035.1, read on the forward strand.
ATTGCTTGGTTTTTTATAATCTACATATATAGACAGAGTGCTAAAGCGGTTTAGCATGTCTGAATCAAAGAAATATTTTATACCCATGAGACATGAGATTCACCTTTCGAAGTCTATGTGCCCATGCACAGAAGACAAGAGGATTTGCATGAGTAAGATACCCTATGCGTCAGGGAAATGATCTATCATATATGCTATGTTATGTACAAGGCCCGATGTATCGTATACTCTGAGTGTCATGAGCAGATACCAGTCAGATCCATGAATGGATCATTGGGCGGCTGTCAAGACAATTCTTAAGTACTTGAGAAGAACTAAGGATGTGTTCTTGGTATATAGAGATAGTGATATGGTTACACGCGGGTATACGGATGCAAGCTTCCAAACGAACAAGGATGACTATAAGTCCCAATTTGGATACATATTCACATTAAATGGAGGCGCAGTTAGTTGGAAAAGTTTTGAGCAAGACACTGTTGCAGATTCTACCACTGAGGCAGAATACATCATAGCTTCGGAAGCAACAAAAGAAGCAGTTTGGATCAAGAAGTTCATCTCTGAACTAGGAGTGGTTCCGAACATTGTTGAAGCATTACCAGTTTACTGCGACAACAATGGAGCCATTACTCAAGCAAAGGAACCTAGGTCTCACCAATGATCCAAACACGTGCTTCGCCGCTATCACTTGATTAGAGAAATCATCAGTAGGAAAGAAATACAAATCGAGAAGATTCCCACTAAAGGGAACCTAGTGGATCCATTGATAAAGGCTCTATCACAAAGTAAGTTTGAGAGTCACGTCCAGATGTATGGTATTGGATATCATAGTGATTGACATTAGGCCAAGTGGGAGTATGTTATATTTAAGAGGTGTCTTAAGACAATCACCTTATGATCTGTACCTATTTATTGGATAAATAAATGATTCACTATTTGAGTGCACATTTTTTATGTGTTTGATTGGATCTTAAACTCAACTGCTGAATATCCACAATAGGATTCATAGCATGTGAGAACTTGTGATTGAATCATAACTAGTAAGCATATCTATATGTGTAATTATGAATGTGTTGAAACCATCCCTAGTCGATGAATTGATGAGTTTGGACATCATTAGTTCTGTGAGACTAGCATGAGTTATACATCTTAGTTTGTCCAAACAGCCGCTCATTGGTTGGAGATATTGAGATGTCGAGAGTTAAATGTGGATGCTAGTTAATAGTAACTAGTTCATTGGAGTGACCTACCAAGAGACTTCATATGGTTCTCTACATATATAGATATGTTAATGAAGATCTCATTGTAGCTTAAGTGCAAGTTTCCTTTGACTTGAGGTATTCAAGTCATCTTGCTCATGGAGACTTATACTTTGACATCTTAAGCAAGTATCTCCGAGGAGGTGTGGATCCGGGATGATTAGTTATAAGTCGAAGTGTCCGAAGGTGATTGGATAGTCGACAAAGGATTCACCACTCCTTACAAGGAGACATATACCCTATGGCCACTTGTTAGGATTATTACTCGAAGTCTTTGGCCAAAGCATATGTTAAATACGACCATTAAAATTAATAAAAATAAGGTGCAGTAATCGTTTAAAGGGTTTTTTGTGAATTTTTAGAAGTTTTTCTAGATTTAATCGGAGCTAATTAGAGAAGTTCACAGGGATATAAATAATAAACTTTTGGAAAGCCTATTTGAAGTATCAATTAAGTGGGAATTGATTGTTTTAATTTAACCTAAACTTGGAAATATTAATCTAAAGTTACAAATGAAACCCTAACTTCATGTTTCCTTATTTCTCCTCTAATCAACCGATTATTTCCCTCCCCACACTCCCTCTTCCTCCTTCCTCTCGAAATCAATCTCCTCGAAGCCACCCATCGCGCCGACCACTGCCCCATTTACGTCGTCGATCGTCGATCTTCTCCAGCCAGCCACAGCCCTCCCATCAGCTAGCTGCAGCCGCAGGCAATGTTGCTTTCTATCAGTCTAGCCGCCGCCACCCTTATCTCACCGATCTTCCTTACTTGCTGCCATCGCCGGCTCACGATTGCAGACATCCTTCACTGTCGGTTCTAGTTATGGCCGAGCCGAGGTCGGAAAGGAGCCAGTCTAATGCTTGTCGTCGCCGACCCCTTTCCCATCCCTGCTCCAGCAAATCGGCGTTGGGAGTCGGCTTTCTCCCAAATTACAGCCATCGGTGCTGCCACCATTACCTCCAAGTCTCCCTTCTCTTCCTCTTCCGGTAGACGGTCAGCGCTCTGGCCAGCCACCATCGCCGTCCTCTGTCCATTTGCTACCCGATCACCTCAGGCCATCTCTCCTCCAGCCGGCCACCACCAGACGCTAGGGTTAGGTTCTGCCCTGCTTCGGCCATCTCCTTCCACCTCCAAATAGCCAGCAGTACACCAATTTAGAGCATCTTGTTGAAGTTATGATATATTCCGACCAGCCAACATAACTCCTATCACTATTCCAGCCATCTATAGTATTGCTGGTAGCTTTTATTTTGATCACTTCTTCATCTCCGATTGCTATCGATAGTAGGTAAGGGTTATGGATGAATGTGGATGGATTTCATCAGTTAGTTTGTGGCTTAGATGTTGTTTTGACCTAATTACAAGTGGTAGCTATTGTTTCGGTCATCTCCGGTGAAGTTGCGGCTATTCCGACCATCACAGATTATTGACAGTCATTTTTGGGAAGGAAATCTTAGGGTAAGAAGTTTTCATATCTTATGATGCTATAGATTTCAGTATATAGTGGATAGCTTGATAAAGGAATGCAATTGCTTTAGCATTAGGTTGATTTAAGTTAGGGTAGGGTGGTTTAAGATTTCGTGCATGTATATGGTTGGAAATTCTGGATTTGGATTGAAAGTAGAATGAGATTGATTTGTGTGTTGTGTAGATGTGGTTCTTACATAAATACAATTTTGACTTGTGGTTGTAAGTAATGGTATGGAAAGTTTAAATCATGTTAAAGTTGTAGAGTACTTTATGTTGTGTTGTTATACCATGTTGGATTAGTCTGTGACTTGGAATTTTTGGATATGAGTTTGTTGTGTCAGTTGTAGCTTTATTACTTTTGGATTGATGTATGGTTACGGTTATTGTGGATAAGCGCTTGATTAACCCTAGATGTGTGAGTATGAACATTTTTAACGAATTGATATATTAGTTGTGTTGCCTTGACATTTGTAAAAACATGGACTAGGAAAATCTAGTTAGAAACTAGGTCAAGTCCAAGGTGGGTTAGCTGGGAGTCAAACACTTGACACAAGTGAAAAAGTCCTAGTTGGAAACTAGGCAAGGGAAAGTCTAAGTGGGTCAAAGGTTGACCAAACACTTGGTGAAGAAGCCCTAGCTAGTCAAGGTTGACCGAATGCTAGGCAAAGGAACCCTAAGCTCAGGTTAAGGGAGTTAGGGTTGACCAATTGATTGGAGGGCTTCCAATCAATTGGTGGATGGAACCTTGTTAATCGATTGACTGAGTGAGTCAATCGATTGGCAAGGTGTTTTGTCGCGAGAGCACAGTGAGTGCTGGAATCGATTGAATTAAGGCCTAATCGATTGAGGAAGTTCCAATCGATTGAGAGAAGAAAATCATGAGTGAACAGTGGGTTTATAGCGAGAGTACAGTGAGTGTTGGAATCGATTAAGGCCTGGCCAATCGATCAGGTGATCAATTAGGGTCATTTTCACGAGAGAATAGAAAGTGTGGGAATCGATTGGGCAATCGATTAAGCAGCTTTCTCTCTCGTGAATAGAAGTTTCTGAATCGATTGAGTGATCGATTAAGAAGTTGTCAATTGATTGAGTCAAGCGAAAAAAAGTTGTTATGTAGTTTTGAACGATTAGATCCGACGTGGTAATTGATTGGGATAAGGTCAATCGATTGGGAACCTTAGATCAACGTGATAAAAGGGTTTTTGCGAAGGATTGAAGCAACTGTTCATTCACCAGTTCTTGAGAAGTTGAGGAAGAAGTGTTGCTGCATTTCTAACCGATCAAGAGGCTTTCCAAGCAACAAGAGATCAAGAGCAAGGTGTTAATTGTATTTGTATTTGCTTCTTGTATTCTTGTTGTATTTCTTTGTTGTGAGCCTATACGAGGCTTCTCCTCCTCTGGATTGTTTCTGAGAAGGAGTGATTTCATAGTAAATGAGATTGTGAGAGTCGGACCCTTGGATTAGTCATCTCAAGGAGGTGGAGACCAAGTAAATCGAGGTGTTAGCATTGCGCTTCAAAGTTTTCACTACAAATCATCATCAAGAAGCGATTGGAGCTAATCACCCCTTCTCTAGCTCCCTTTTGGTCCTAACATGTATATCTATCCACCTCGGGAGGAGCTGTTGCCATAGTATTGCTTCACTAGGAGGACAACTTGCAGGATCCTATATACTTCTTTAGCAATTTGTTAAAGGACGCGGAGAGCAGATATACCAACTTAGAGAAGTTAGCTTTTGCACTAACTCTCTCAACTCGTCGATTGAGGTCATATTTCTTGGCCCATCCAATCATGGTCCTGACCAATAGCAGCTTGGGTCATGTATTAACAAACCCGAAGGTCTTCAGCAAGCTGATCAAGTGGACCACTGAGTTGAGTGAATATTACATTTAATATTATCCATGAATGACCATCAAAGCTCAAGCCTTAGCTAATTTTCTCATTGAAGTCCCTGACTTAGAGGATGGGGAGTTTATAAATCTACGTAGACGGGTCGTGTACCCGACAATGTAACGGAGTCGGGATCCTGCTAATTTCTCCTCGGGATGATGTGCTCCAACTCTACATTCGACTAAACTTCAGGTTCTAAACTCCCCCGACTCGGACATAGTCGGGCTTAAGATCCTTGTGACTGTGATATCAACTTCCCCCTTCGCACAAGAGATCAACATATACATATCGTCCATGTTCTTTTCAGGGACCAAACTGCCCCGATTCGAACATAGTCAGGGTTGAGATCCTTGTGGTTGCGATATCAACTTCCCCTTTCGCACAAGAGGCAAACATATATTATATCGCCTGTGTCCTTTTCAAGGCCCAAACTCCCCCGACTCGGGCATAGTCGGGGTCGAGATCCTTGTGGTTGCAATATCAACTTCCCTCTTCTCACAAGGGGCGAACATATATCGTATTGCCCGTATCCTTTCCAGAGCTCAAACTCCCTCGACTCGGACATAGTCAGGGTTGAGATCTTTGTGGCTGCAATATCAACTTCCCCCTTCACACAAGGGGTAAACATATATCGTATCACCCGTATCCTTTTCAGGGCCCAAACTCTCCCAACTCGGACATAGTCAGGGTCAAGATCCTTATGGCTGTAATATCAACTTTCCCCTTCGCGCAAGGGGCGAACATATATCATATCGCTCATGTCCTTTTCAGGGCTAAAACTCCCCCGACTCGAACATAGTCGGGATCGAGACCTAATAAAATACTATGGCTAAGTATCAAGGAAATAGTGAATTACTTTGAGAAATAAACCCATTACGATTCACAAAAAGTTTAGTACAAGGACCAAGACCCTTATAGGACTCACATAGAATTCAAGAAATTTAAGATAAATTTGCCACATCTTCAGTGGGCAGGTTGCCTGTGATTTGGTCCCAGATGATGAGGGGAGGAGGCACATCCGTTGGTAGATGACCTCTGTCTTGCAGCTGCCGTAGGGTGTCATCTATCCCGTGCTGTATCATTTAGACGAGGCGAGTAGCAATCATGTCGTAAAATTCCTCGGAGCGAAGGAATTCCCTCTTCTTAGTGACCCAGTTCTCCTCCTCTTCGGTTTGATATTCTTGGAGCTCGGACGTCCGTCCCTTTAGTTGATCTCTCAAGGCCTCCATCACCGCCTGCAGCTCAGACTTGGACACCTCGAGCGCCCTTGTTTCATCCTGGGAAGTCTCCAGTGTGGCCCGTGTAGCCTCCATCCCTTGTAGTCGGGCATCGACTAAGGCCTAGACAAACTCAGTATCTTTGCGAGCAGTCTCCAAGACCACCTGCAGCCTATCCTCAGCTTCTGCTTTGGCTGACTCCATCTCCGAACGAAGGGAGTCCAATTCTTATAGGAGGGTCTTGGCTAAGGATTGAGCCGACTCGACTACCATTCTAATGGCCCCCCAACTCCACCTTCAGCAACTCAAAGTCCTTCCGGCCCACCTCTAAATTGGCCTGGGTAGCCGCCGCCTGAGCCTTGGCTGTCTCCCCATCTCTTCTTGCCGGTCCTTCGCGACAACTACCATCTTCTTCTACCTCTTCTTCAGAGTCTCCTGCTCTGACTTTAGCTATCGGATCTCATTTTCATGAGGCTCGACTCCACGCCTCATCATCTCAAGGTCGTGAATTGCCTTGAGCCTCACACCCGATCTCTCGGCTAACACCCCTGCCTGTTTGGGTGCTAGCGGGGTTTGTCATCAGTTTCTTCAAATGGGTAATCTTTGTTGGTGCAGTTTGCACTAAAAGTCTAACCCTAAGGTTTTGATGTATGATAGCAGGTTAAAGTTAGAGCGTTACTTTTTAATCCTTTAAGCTAAGTGTGCAGGGTTGACTGACTTGACGGATCTAAAGGGCCAGACACCAGGCAGAAGTCAAGATGTGCGATTCTGGCAGGAAGTCCAGCTGGGTCAGAGAGGACCAGACAGTTGGCGGGAAGTCCAGTCTGGTCAGGGAGGACCAGACGATTGGCTGAAGTCCGGATGTGCGATTCCGGCAGGAAGACCTGGTGGGTCAGAGATCAG
>JBBUKS010000035.1:1011410-1023596 GCA_038050645.1 Hedychium gardnerianum
GCGGCAGGACATCTCTGGCTATGGGATATAAGTTGTATAATAAGTAACCTATATTTATGTTGGTACTTACCTAGTTGTCTGTAATAGAAATGACTCGTGGTGAGTTTGCTACCGTTCGTGGTCGTGGTCCAGGATGACCATAGAGATGATCGATTTTGTCGATGGGACCTGAGCTTGATGCTAGAGAGAGCAACCCTTTTAGGGTTCTGACTGATAGCGGTGTCAGTCCCATCAAACCCCTATGGGAGATTAAGGAGGATAGTCTTAGGGAATACCACCTATAGTATTAGCCTAGACTACTGTTAGCTGGGTGATGGATAGAACACGTATATCAGTTTTGGCTTGGTCAGTTAAGGACCGAATTATCCCATTTCATGGAGATTCTGATCCTTGGGTCACTCGTGCTTGGTTAGATAACCTAGGAGACACATTTAAGTACATGGATGAGGAAATGGCTGAATTGGTTGCAAGCCATCTACGGGACCAGACAATCACTTGGGGGAAGATGCAGAGGACGATTTTTGCGGATCAACCCATCACATGGGCTTTATTTTGAGATACTTTTGAGAGACAATATTATCATAGCTTAGAGCTAAAGAAGGCAATATACCTCACAATAGGAATTGTGATAGTAGAACCAGAACTAAAAAGGATGGACCCAATGAAACATCCTATGTGATTGTAGTTGTCTATGCTACATGGGTGGTGTGTGAAGGATGGCTAACAGATAAGCATTTAGCAAACATCCTTATGCCTTGGGCCTTTCTTGTTTACTGGTATAACCTCCTCTATTAGCACAAGTCCTTCAGAAGATAATTAAGTTATCAAAATAGATCTATTTGCTGAGGGATCAAAAGGTCCAATGAATGTGGTGGTGGTCAGCAACATTCTTATATAAATGTGTGACACCCGACAGAAGTGGAATGGAAGTGTGCTTCCTCTCATAATTTAAGTCTTTGCATATTCTAACTCAAGATGAACTATGTGAAGACCTATAATGGTGAAGAACTTGTTGAAACAATGTTGCATGATCCTTACATTTGATGTGATCAGGAAGATATCTCATAGATTAGTAGCAGTGGTCTAGAATTGATCAATATATATAGTGATCTCTATGTTGGACTTTTGCTATTGTGTATAAATATCATAGGCTCAAAATCTATCACCTAAAGTATAAAACTCTAGCTAGTGTCCAAGTCTTGTATTATGAAAAGAAGTATTGAAAGATAACTAAAATTTAATCCGCCTAGTGGGGTGAAGAAGAAAAGCATCAAAGATGAGTATGAAGATGTTGCAATACCTTCTGAAGTCATGTTGTCTCTAGAACTATGATATCTGAATGGCCCAAACCGTATAGTTTGCCTATATCTTTGCCCACAACTAATTCTGTTGCCAATAGCCATAGTAGACCTAAAAGTGAGATAGCTGAAACAGTCAGCTCGCAGAATGAGATTCCCTCCCACCATCATTTCTTGGTAGATCACTAGACCAATATGATTAAATGGGGAGAAGTTAAGTAGCTCTCTTCAAAACGCCCAAGAGTTGGTGACTACAGATGACACTAACACAGCTGGAGGTGACACTATTGCAATTATATCTAAGGATAATTGTCGAACCTCAATTTCTTGGAAACAAACTAATGAGAATAGCAATGACAGATATGTAGGAGGAAACAAAGGAGTTAAGAGATTTGGTCTGAAGAACAAGTTGGCTTCTCATTACATCAGTACCTTTTAGATACTGGAGAGGATAGGTGAGGTAGCCTATCGGTTGGCACTACCACCGACCCTTGCAGGTGTACATAATGTGTTTCATGTATTCATACTGAGGAAGTATGTGTCGGACCCTACTCATATTTTGAGAGACGTGTCAATTCCACTTCAGCCTGATGCAACTTATGAGGAGGTTTTGGTGCAGATTCATGATCACAAGGAGTGTCTGTTGTGGAACAAAATCATTTGACTCATCAAGGTTGGATGACAACATCATACTGATGAAGAGGCAACCTGGGAGCTTGAGGTTAAAATTCAAGCTCGATACCCTCACTTATTTACTTAAGGTGCGTGTAATTTTTTTAGTGTTTAAATAGTTGATTATGTGATTATTTGTTTACCGCACTTAAGTAGTAAATTTAGGGACTAAATTCTTATTAGTGGAGTAGAATGTAAAATATGATAAATAAAATAATAACAAAATAATATGTGTTAATTGAGGAATAACCTTATAGAATTTTGTGGGGAATTTTTAGAATTTTGTGGATTTAATTTGAATTATTATGGTGATAGGAGATCATGGGTTGGACTAATCTAGGTTGTAATAGGTTAAACCTAGGTTTAGTCGATCATTAAACTTATTTATAAACCTAAGTTCATCATTCCCCAATTTCTCCACCGCCTTCTTCCTCAAGCCATGGCCGCTATCCTAGCATCACTGGCGTCATGCCAAGTCCGGCCAGCCAAAGGCCATAGCCCACTATCAGGTCCTGATCAGAGAGGAGCAACCCCTAATCCTTCTGCCTCTTCAAGAGAATCGTCGTTTATCCCCTGTTCCGACCAAAAAATGGCCAATCTAGGGTAGATCTAACTATTAGTCATCCCTGCTCTAACCAATCCAGCACCGTCAGTCAGATTGTCTAGTAGAGACGGCAGCCACAGATCCATCGTCACCGCTCGATTTCAGCCCTAACGTCGCTGGCCAATTCTAGATCAAATCTGACCCCTTCTCCTTCTCTGGCCAACTACTCAGTGTCGTCAGTCAGTAGCAAGGGAGCTCTGATATGCTCTGGCAAGAAATGGCAAACTGGGTCAGATCCTAGCCGTTGGTCTCCAATTATTGCCGGTCAACAAGTGTTGTTGGCCAGTTTCCATATCGAGCCGAATTTGTTTCGACTAGTAAAGCTAGGTGCATTATTGTCGGTCATCGCCGGCGATCAGATCTAGGATTTTGACCATTGTTGGTACAGTTTGTACAATTTTGGCCATCCTAGTCCAGCTCCGGCCACCTTAGCTCAGCCGTGAACCACCTCCGAAGAAGAAGGAGTCATAGGGTAACGAACTCCCTTACCCTATTATCCCTATTAGTTTAGTTTCATGTTATATTTGAATTGAATTGCATAGATTAGTTTAGGTATTTGGTATGTTTTGGGATCAAGAATTGAATTGGATGGTTTAATTAGGGTTTTGATATGTGGATATAGATTGTTTTGTTTGAATTAAAAGGAGGTGTGGGATGTTTCGGTTGATCCAATTAGGGTTTCCTAATTAGTTAAGGATTAGTGTTCATTACTTGATTTATGGTAGACCTTAGTTATGGTTATGTTCTACGCACAGGATTCTGATTGGATAGGCATGTGTACATTGCATAAATAGACATATACGTTGATGGGATTATTTGTATCCTACTCATCATGGTATTGCATACATGTTATAGATTATGTCTTCCTTCAAGTGTGAGAGAGTCGTAGCATCGCGATGTTGCATGCATGCTATTGATTATGTCTCCCTTCAGGTGTGAGAGAGTCGTAGCATCACGGTGTTGCATGCATGCTATCGATTATGTCTCCCTTTGAGTGTGAGAGAGTCATAGCATCACTGTGTTGCATGCATGCTATCGATATGTCTCCCTTCGGGTGTGAAAGAGTCATAACATCATGGTGTTGCATGCAGTCTATCAATTATGTCTCCCTTCGTGTGCGAGAGAGTCGTAGTCATGCTATTGCTTATTTATTGCTTGATTGTATACATCTGGTTTGTGGATGCATTGGTTGTTCCTCTCCCAGATAGGGATTGTTATACCCTGGGCTGCCCATGAGGTCATTCGTGGTAGAGCATTCTCCCACAGCCCATAGCTAGATAGCTACATCTTGTCTGCTCATGAGGTCATTCATGGTAGAGCGTTCTCCCGCATACAGGGAACCTGACATTTCAGATTGCCCACGAGGTCATTCATGATAGAGCGTTCTCTCACAGTCCATAGCGAACAAGCTAGATGTCTTGGTTATTTGTATTGTTTGTTTTAATAGAGCGATTACTCTCATGTATGCTAATTTATTACTGTACTTGCACTGGTACTTGCATTTGAGATATTGTACTCATGTTGATCATACCTGGCACTACTCATGGTATTATTTGCAGCTGCGTAGGTTGATTATGTGGTAGATGCATATGTATGTTATCTTTAGATAGTGAGTATTTTCCTTTGAGATTGTATACCTTTGAATCTCCTTACACTTAATTGTTCATTCACTATCTTCTTATATCTGCTGAGTATTCTTTTGTACTCACTACCCCTTGCTTTCCATTTTATTTCTAGGTTAGCAAGTAATTGTTCAGTGGTGTTGCTTAGAGGATCTTGTCTATGCCGTCCCATTCACATCGAGTATTGATTTCTCTCTTGCTTTGGTTTGCTTTACTTCCATATTGTGGTTATTGAACTTGTGTTGTAATAATTGTCTTGTATTTGGGCTTCTAGGCATATTGAGCTTTTACACTTGTTATGTACTTGGTGTTTTTAAGTCGTGCCAGTAAGTAGTTGAGTTTTTGGATTTCATGTTTGGGTAGACCTTTTTATTCATTATTCTGGTTGATTTTTATTATCTACCCTGCATGGTTGTATTTGAATTGAGTTTTGTGGAGTCATATCATGTTGTATCTAAGATTGTCACAAGAGGGTACCATTCATATCATCGGGCAAGTGTACCTCCGAGGCGTGATACTTAGGTCATGCCAAAAGGCACAGTCGTGCCTTCTCGATACCCCTCTAGCAGCTTCTAGATCAACTCATCACTCAGGTCATGCCAAAAGGCACAGTTGTGCCAGACCTAGCCACACAAGTCATCCTTACAGGCATGGCTGTGTCTTCTAAGGACAACCCAGCAGGTTCCAATTCAAGTCAACATCCAGGTTGTGCCAAAAGGTACGGTGGTGTCATTTTCATGGTGCTTCTTTCATGCTGGTCATGTGCCAGGGCACAGCCATGCCCTATTTTCTAGGACACTCCACACCCTGGTCATACCTCATGGCATGTCCATGTGGAATGGAGGCATGGATGTGTGGGGCCTATAAAAAGGGCTCAAGATCCCCTTTTTAAGGAGAGGAGAGGTTTCCCCTTCATGGGAACCTACAAGGTCCATTTCCTCTTTGATTCCGATGATCCATCCACTTCCGGAGCAAGGATTTCATCCAAAGACAACGGGGATACCTAGATAAGCATTCCTTCTTCTCAATTCTTGCTTTGGATTGTCAGAATGTTATATTTCTTGTCTTAGGCTTGTTTCTCCATTTCTATGGAGTAGATTTCATATATTCTAGGAATTGTGGAGTAAATGTGATGCGATGCTGATATATACACTATGAATTTGCCAATTTCCTTATTCTATAAAGTGTTTATGACTTGTTCCATGTGTGTGTTGCCTTACTCTTATTTGATTTAATGTGTATGTGAAATGTTTGCATGTGGATGTGAATAATTGTCACCATGTAGAGGAGATTGCTCTAGATTGTATGCCCAGGGAGTCCTTAGTGACAAAGGGTAGTTATTTAACTAGACTTTCTAGAGTAATTGCCTTGAATTGGGGGCAATTCTCTATAAGGGATTAACTAACTTTAGTTCAATGGGTTTTCACCCGATATTAGGAAGTGACTTGTGTAATCTAGATTGTATGACCAGAGAACCCTTAGTGACAAAGGATAGTCTTTTAACCGGACTTTCTATGTTACCTCTTCTACTTAATAACATTTGGAAGTAAATGGTGTAAACACTCCAGGGTAACCTTCATGGGGTTTTCACTGGTAATTTGGTTAGAAATCCCTACAAGATTGTAATCATCGAGGTATGGAGATGAACAATCCATAGAATCATTAACTAGCATCATAATGAAACCCAAGTCCTAGGATCACCTTCCCAAACCAAATCCTCGCTCTCAACAACCAACCTCCCCCATCTTAGACCTCTCAACCTCTCTCTCTCTCAACCTCCAGTTCTAAAGCTTTCACAACCAACTTCGATTGTCTAGATAATTCGCTTTGTGAACTCGCTAGTGCTTAATCCATAGTCCCTAAGGATCGATATTTTTATTACTTAACGACTCTACCGTGCACTTGCGGTTGAATCAACTGAGGCCTTTGAAAAGTTCAAAAAATTTAGACATGAAGTAAAGAAACAACTTGGCAAAAGTATCAAAATACTTTGATCAAATCGAGGTGACAAATACTTAAGCTAAGAGTTTTTGGATTATCTCAGGGACAATGGCATATTATCTCAATGGATTCCGCCATACATACCACAACACAATAGTGTGTTAGAAAGGCAAAATCGAACCTTGTTGGACATAGTTAGGTCGATGATGAATCATGCAAATCTTTCCAAATCCTTTTGGGGTTACACACTCGAGATAGTTGTTTACTTGCTAAACAGAGTCTTGACTAAGGCAGTCTCTACTACTCCATATGAGATATGGACTGGTAAGAAACCTCTTTTGTCTTATTTTAAGACATAGGGTTGTCCTGCTTATGTGAAGAGAACTATACCAGATAAGCTAGATGCTAATTCTGATAAGTTTCTATTTATTGGTTGCCCGAAGGAAACAAGGGGTTATCAATTTTATTATCCCATGGAACAAAAAATGTTTGTCTCAATGCATGTTGTATTCCTAGAGAAAGAGTTTCTCTTGCAAGAAAATAGTGGGAGTGAGGTTGAAGTTGGGATAGTTCAAGAGACTCCAATAGACACTAAAGAGATGCCTAATCAAGAACCACAACTAATTACTCATAATGATGAGATAATGCCTGAACTTGTTAATACACCGTCTCTTCATAGATCTAGTAAGACATGTTAAATTCCCAAGAGATATGGATTTCTCATAAGTCAATTGAAAGACGTGTTTCTCATTGAGAATGAGGAGCCTACAAGCCATGAAGAAGTTCTGAAAAGTTAAGAAAGAGATAAATGGTTAAGCGCCATGAAGTCGGAAATAGATAATTTCATGTAAGAAAATCAAGCTTGAAACTTAGTGACCCACCCGAAGGTATAACACCTATTAGGTGCAAGTGAGTTTTCAAAAAGAGAACCGACATGAATGATAATAATTACCTACAAAGCAAGATAAGTGGCAAAAGGCTATCATAAAAAATAAGGTATTGACTATAACAAAACATTCTCACCAGTAGTCATGCTTAAATCCATTCGGATACTCCTGGCCATAGCAACTCATTATGATTATGAGATATGAAAAATGGATGTGAAAACTATGTTCCTCAATGAAAATCTATTCGAGGATGTATATGATATAACTCGAGGGATTCACATCTATTGATAAAAATAAAGTATGAAAGCTTCAACGATCCATTTATGGACTAAAGCAAACATCCAGAAGTTAGAACATCCATTTTCATGAGGTAATCAAAGAGTTTGATTTCTCACAAAATCTAGATGAACCATTCATGTACATGAAGGTTAGTGGGAGTGTGGTCGTGTTTCTAGTGTTATATGTTGATGACGTATTGCTCATAGAAAATAATGTGTTTGTTTTATAGTCAGTTAACGTTTGATTATCCAAAACATTCTCCATGAAAGACATGGGAGAAGAAACCTATATCCTTGGGATCAAGATTTATAGAGATAGATCAAGATAGTTGCGTTGTCTTTCATTGTCTACATACATAGATTAAGTGTTAAAACGGTTTAGTATTGATGAATCCAAGGAACGTTTTCTTCCCATGAGACACAGGATTCACCTTTCAAAGTCTATGTGCCCAAGCACACAAGATGAGAGGATTCGCATGAGTCAGATTACATATGCGTCAGCTATAGGATTAATCATGTATGCTATGTTATGTACTAGGCTCGATGTATCATACGCTTTGAGTGTCACGAGCAAATATCAATCGGATCTAGGTATGGATCATTAGGTGGCTGTTAAGGTAATCCTTAAGTACTTAAGAATAACTAAGGATATATTCTTGGTATATGGAGAAGGTGATATGGTTACACGTGGGTATACTGATGTCAGCTTTCAGACATACAAGGATGATTGCAAGTCCTAGTCTAGATACATATTCACCTTAAATGGAGGCGTAATAAGTTGAAAAAGTCTCAAACAAAAATTCGTTGTTGATTCTACCTCTGAGGAAGAATACATTGCGGCTTCTGAAGCAGCAAAGGAAGTGGTTTGAATTAAGAAGTTCGTCATTGAATTTGGAGTGATTCCAAGCATTGTTAAAGCATTACCGGTTTATTGCAACAACAATGGGGTCATTACATAGGCCAAGGAATCTGGTTCTTATCAACCATCTAAATATGTGCCTCGCCACTTTCACTTAATCAGGGAGATTATAAGTAGGAAAGAAATACAAATTGATAAAATTCCCACCAAAAGGAATCTTGCAGATTCTTTGACAAAGTCTCTACCACAAAATAAGTTTGAGAGGCATGTAGAAGCTTGTGGCATTAGATACCAAGGAGATTGGCATTAAGCCACATGGGAGTATGCTATGTTTGAGAGGTGTCGTAAGGCAATCGCCTTAAACATTATCTTACTTATTTGATAAATCAAAATTCACTTTTCGAGTGTATATTCTATATGTTTGTGATTAGATCTTAAACTCAATTAATGAAGTCCATAATACAATGCATATCATGAGAGAAATTGTGATTGGATTAAGGCAATCACCTTAAACATTATCTTATTTATTTGATAAATAGAAATTCACTTTTTAAATGTATATTCTATATGTTTGTGATTAGATCTTAAACTCAATTAATGAAGTCTATAATACAATGCATATCATGAGAGAAATTGTGATTAGATCACAGTTAGTGGATATCTCATCATGTTAATTATGTATGTATTGAAATCTCCTTAGTCGATGAATTGATGATACTAGACATCGTCGATTCTATAAGACTAACATATGTTATACTTTTGGTTTATCCAAGCAACTGATCCTCGCTGGCTGGAAACATTGAGATATTGAGAGTTAACATATGGATGCTAGTTAAGGGTAACTAGTTCATCGGATATGACCTACTATGAGACTTCATGTAGTTCTATACATGTCAATGAAGATCTCATTACAGCTCGAGTGCAAGTTTTCTTAGACTTGAGGTGTTCAAGTCATCTTGGTCATGGAGGCTTATACTTTGACATATTTTCTATACATCTCCTAGGGGATGTAGTTATAAGATGATTGGATATAAGTCAATATGCCCGAAGGTGTTTGAATAGCCCATAGAAGATTCACCACTCCTTTTATAAGGAAACATATACCCTATGACCTTTTGTCAAGACTATTATTCGTAAGTCTTTGGCCAAAGCAAAACATGTTAAGAGGATGGTCTTCTTGGACATGTGTTTGAGTAATTTGAATTTGCAGGACAAGGAACTACTGCTTGGGCTTGGTGTGATGTAGTCAGTCTAGTGGGGATTGACACATAGACCATGCCCTTAACCAAGTGGTTATAAGATGCGTGAAAGGAACAGAGTCACTAATTACTGTAGATGTTGAAGGGTTCAGAGTTCATTCAGAAATCATCTATGATTTTTCAGTCAATTGGAGATCATGATGTACTACTAGGTGTAACTCATGTCGCACATTCAATCATGCCAAAAGGCACGGTCGAGCCATATCTAGAGCTACTCTAGAATAGAACAGAAGGCAGGCATGCCAACTGGCACAACCGTGCTAAAATCTTAGGGATTTCCTTCACCATGGTCGTGCCAAATGGCACAGCTGTGCCTCATTTTGAAGTCATTTTCAGAACTGACTTGACTTCAGGCTGTGCAAATTGACATGATCATGCATGTTCTCAAGCACTCTCTTCACTGTGGTCATGCCAAATGGCACGGTCGTGCCTATTTTCCAAAAACATTCTACAACATGGCTGTGCCTTTAGGCACGACCATGTGGGCGAGAGGCATGGCCATGTGGGCCTATAAAAAGGGGTCTTAGATCCCCTTTTGAGAGGAGGAAAGGTTTTCCCTTCTGGGGAACCTACAAGGTTCATTTCTAATCCATTTCTGTTGATCCGTCCACCTTCGGAGCAAGGAAATCATCCGAAGACAATGACAACACTTAGATAAGCATTCTTCCTTCTCTATTTTGCTTTAGAGTTTGTAAGAATGTTTACTTTCTTGTCTTTGGTTTGTTATTCCTTTGCTATGGAGTAGATCTCCCAAATTCTAGGATATAGGGAGTAATTATGATGTGATGTTGATGTGTAAATCATGGATTTGTCAATTTTCTTATTCTATGAGGTGTTTATGAATTATTTTATATGCATGGTGCCTTATATGTGTTTGATTGAATGTGTGAATGAATTAAATGGATATGAAGGATTGACACCATGTAGAGGAGATTATTTTAAATTGTATGACCGGAGAACCCTTAGTGATAGAGGGTAATCCTTTAACTGAACTTTCTAGGGTCGTCACCTTGAATTGCATATGGGATCACTTAATTAGAGTATGAACTAATTCAATGTTAGGAAGTGACTTGTGTAATTTAGACTATATGACCAGAGAGCCCTTAGTGACAGAGGGTAGTCCTTTAACAGAACTTTCTATGTTACCTCTTCTATTTAGTAACATTGATGTCAAATAGTGTAAACACTCTGGGATGAATTTTGTGAGTTCACAGTGGTAATCTAGTTAGGATTCCTACAAGATTATAATCATAGTGGGTAAGGAGATGAATAATTTATGACATATTAACTAGCATCAAGATAAAATCGAAACCCTAGAATTGCTTTATCAACCAACCCTTCTCAACCAACTCTCTTTTCTCAACTAACTCTTCCCTCTCATTCAAGTGAACCTCCCTCTCTCTCACACACACACTCTCTCTCTCGCTCTCTCAAGACTTAAGCTTTCATAAACAACATTCGATAGTCTAGATAATTCACTTTGCGACTTCTCTAGTGCTTAAACCTCACCCCCTGTGGATTCGATATTTTATTGCTTGACGATGTAACCGCGCACTTGTGATACACAACAAGTTTTTGATGTTGTTCTCGAGGACTGTAGTGTTTAACATTAGAAGAATAACAATTGAGTTACTTTAGACATTTTTTACATTTTCTTGTTTTGTGAATAGCTTTATTTTTGTAATTTATTTACTTTCTTTAATTTTGTATTTTCTTTTGCAAATAAATTTGTCCTTATACTTTACTCTAAAGCACTGAATTTGTTCTTTTTGTATGCGAAGAACTAATCTTGTAGGAGATCCTTTTCCTGTCGATCCTAAGATTGAAAGAACATTTAGGAAAAGAAGAAATCTATCAAAATAGTTAGAAGAACAAATACATCCCAATATGGCAAACAAACCATTGAAAGATTATGCTGCACCCTTATCTAGCATGAGATTGGATCCTATTGTACCTCCACTAATTTATGCTTTGAATTTTATTCTTAATCCAGCATTTATTTTAAAGATTCAAGAAAATCAATTTGGAGGGTCCGATTCTAAAAATCTGTATCAGCATCTTGTGAAATTTTACAGACTTTGCAATACATTGAAATATGAAGGAGTTTTAGAATACACAATATGGTTATTAGCATTTTCATTTAGTCTCAAAGATGTAGCTAGAACTTGGTTAAATACCTTACTACCCAGAAGCATCACAACATAGGAAGAATTAGAACAAAAAAATTTGAACAAATATTTCTCACCAAGGAAGACAATCTACTTAAGGAATTAGATTTTGAACTTCAAGCAAAAAGATGAAGAGTCGTTATGTAAAGCATGGGAAATATTTCTAGATTTACCATGGTTTGGAAGAGTGGTTGATTATTCATATATTTTATATTGGGATTTCTTTCTCCAACAAGACTCAATTAGATTCAGTTGCAAGAGGATCTATGATGAAAAAGAGTTTGAATGAGGCATATGATTTGATTAACCGGGTAGTGAAAAACCTTAACGAGTGGTTAGAAGAGAATTTATTATCTCTCCCATTAAAATCCTCTGAATTGCAAGAGTGGAAATAAGAGTTAATCATAAAAGAGGAGCTATTTCCATCAATCTCATTTAGTCTTGGTAAAGACTTTCGAGGAAGTAACATTCAGTCCCAACGTGAGATATTCAAGTAAATAGATGATGAGTCACCTACTTTGACCATATCAAACCTTGAAGAGTGTTATAATGAAGATGCATGGAGGAATAGTGATGAATTTGAAGAAGTGCCTTTTCA
>JBBUKS010000035.1:1023696-1037590 GCA_038050645.1 Hedychium gardnerianum
CTTTATTAATAATAGAATATGATACAAAAAGTCCTTAGTCAATCATCACATAATTGGCTCTAGGACTTCTACTAACACTAGTGAGTGAAGCTAGGCAGTGGAAAATTCCTAGTGAGTGAACCTTAGGTGGTGAAATCCTATGGAGTAGACCTTAGGTGGTAAAGTCTTGGAGGAGTTGACCCCAAGCGGTATCCCTAGTAGGTTAGGTAGACTTACAAAATTAGGCTAGGTTTGTGTTTGTATATGTATGCTTGACTTACAAAATTAGGTTAGGTAAGGTAGACTTACAAAAGTAGAGCTGGAAGCAAGACAGGGGAAGCAAACAGATGCAAACGAGAGGCAACCGAAGCAAATGGCTCGAACAGGATTGCTCCGGGTGCTCCTATCAGATAAGGGTGCCCCCAGGTTCGGGTGCCCCTATCAGATAGGGGCTCTCTAATCTGGTCCAGGCACCTGGAAAGGTTCCAGGTGCTCAAACCAGAAGCTGATCAAGTCCGGATAAGTTTTGCGGCTGATTCAGATTGGATTGGCACGGAGATTGAGGTGCCTGGAAGGCTTCTAGGTGTCCGGATTGACTCTATAAAAGAAACAATGAGAGGAGGCTTCAAATCACCCATTCTCCTACTACTCATACGCTCTGTGCTCGAAGAAAAGCAACAAGGCTCTGTTCGTACGACCGGGACAACACCAGGAGGAGTGTGTGACACTCAGGTGCTTCCGGACCGACTCAATGACACTTTGTTTGTATTTACTTTATAAGTCATGCATTATTTTTATATCCTTTGTGCTTGTACTTTAACTGTAAAATGAGTTTCTCTACCTCCAAAAAATTTCAAAAAAGAGACCAGTAGTGGACGAACTCTTCCTGTGATTAGGCCTTGGACGTACTGACCCTAGGGGGTTGAGAACCAAATAAAATTCCGTGAGTCTTTCTTTATTATCTTTTATTTATTACTTTATATTTCACTGCATACTGACTCTGATAAAAAGATGAATGAACGAATGAACGAACGAAGAAATCGAAAAGAAAGATGGTTGATATTCACCCCCTCCCCCCCCCCCTCTATCTGCTATATCTGAAAGATGTCCTAAGGCAATCACCTTATGATTTGTATCTATTTATTGGATAAATAAAGATTCACTATTTGAGTATACACATTGTATATGATTGGATCTTAAACTCATTTACTAAATATCCCCAATATGAGTCATAGCATGAGAGAACTTGTGATTAGATCATAACTTGTGAGCATCTCTACATGTGTAATTATGAATGCATTAAAATCTTACCTAGTCAATGAATTAATGTAATCAGACATCATCGATTCTGTGAGACTAGTATGAGTTATACTCCTTGGTCTAACAAAGCAGTTGTTACTCACTAGCTATAGACATTGGGATGTCGAAAGTTAAACGTGGATGTTGGTTATGGTAACTAGTTTATTGGAGTGACCTGTTGTGAGACTTTACATAGTTCTCTACATATCTTGATATGGCTATGAAGCTCTCACTACAGCTCAAGTGCAAGTTTCCTTTAACTTAAGGTATTCAATTCATCTTAGTCATAGAGATTTATACTTTGACTTCCTAAGCAAGCATCTCTTCAAGGTGTGGACCCGGGATGATTGGGTATAAGTTAAAGTACTCGAAGGTGATTGAATAGATCATAGAGGATTCACTGCTTCTTGCAAGGAGACGTATACCCTATGACCACTTGTCAGGATTGTTACTCAAAGTCTTTGGCCAAAGCATCACATGTAAAGAGTATCGTACTCTTGGATGCATGTACGAGTAACTTGAATCTACAGGACGAGTTAATATTACTTGGGCTAGGTATGACGTAGTCAACCTAGTGGTGACAGACACTTAGACCTTGTTCTGAACTAAGTGGGTATAAGACGAATGAAAGGAACGAGGCACGACTCACTATAGCTATTGAAAGGATTCAGAAGATGTTTTGGGAACAACCATTGATTTTTTGATTAATTGGGGATCATGATGTACTACTAGGTACCACTTATGATTGATCCATAATTAATAGTTAATTATGAATGACCAAGATAAATCGAAAACCTATTGGGTCACACGCACTATGAGTTTATCCGAGAGATTTAAAATAAGTTTGAGAATTGGATTCTCAGATTGAGAGAGATTAAGTCTGTTTTGACCAGATGAAGGACAAAAATGGAAATAAGAGTGGCGCAACGGAAGTATGGATGAGTCACGTCTTTTGAAGATGGGTTAGACCATCTTTGATTTTATTATAAACTAAAATTGGTTTGATTTTTAATTAAGAGAGTTTTGGTTCTGAACCAAACCAAAAGCTTAATGGATTAAGTTTTGGTTAAAGAAAATGGGTTGGGTTTGAGCTTTCTAATCCAACCCATCTAAGGAGATCTATATATTGATATAGAAGAGAGAAAAATATAATAATTATTCATTGTGATTGGGTTTTTGAAAACCTAATTCTCTCCCTCTCCTCCCTCTCTTGTGTCGCCAACCATAAGCCACCAAGGAGACCATTTCTCCAGCCATTGGAGCGCCACTGAGTCAACAACACCGAGCAGACAGATTCTGTCTGCCCTCCGGTTTACCCCTTCTCGGACTATGTTCGCTTCATTTTTGGTGAGAAAATGTTGCTACCGAATACCCGACATCTAGGGGTACTTGTTACCTCTTTGTCAGCAAAATTTGGACGCCGAAAGGCTCTGGGAAGACCTGTTCACAACGAGTTCTTTAATGGGACAGCGGGCTGATTTTTGTGGTTCTCTCTCCATTTGGTGTCGTTTGGTTGCTTATGCTACCGGACACCGAACCTCATCTTCGTACGCAAGGTTAGTATCTTTCGTGAGGACAAAACTTGTGACTTCGGAAGTCATCTTGAATATTGCTCGACGTGGATACTAATAGAGGCGAAGCTTCGAGAGCGTTGCACGGTTGATGCTATTTCTCCTCCATGTCATCTATCAAGTATACCTAGAGTAAATTTTTTTTCATAAAAATTTAATTATGTGATCATAGCTAGCATGTTGTATCCTTGCATACATGTAGTATGTGATGTAATAATTAGAAATTATTATTGTTTTATTTTCCACTGCGTATGTTTATGAAATATATTTTAGCACGCAGCCTTGAGGCTCTGATCGGACTAACGGTCGAAGGAGCAAGCAGACCAATGTTTGAGGGGGAGAAGATTTGAAAGGTAAAATTTTAATTATGCAATTTAAATTTCATATTATTTATTTTAAATGCAGGGAGAGAGGACATTATAAAAATAAGTGCCCTCTCGTAAGATTCGATCAGCGCCACCGGCGGCAAATCTCAAACTGATGCCAGGAGTCCCGAGGAACAAAGAGCACATCGTGTGCTTCAAGTATAAGAAATTCGGGCATTACAAGAATTAGTGTCCGAAGAAAAAGATGCAGAAAAACCTACTAAATTAGGGGTTATGTTTCATGTTAGTACATTAAATTATAAAATGTCCCCTAGTATTTTGCATGATAGACAAGCTTTTTCGTGTATTAATTTAACTTTACATGATAAATTAGATAAGAAAAATTCAATAACTAAAAATTTAAATTTAAATAATAAAATAAATCTAAATTTTGATCAAGTCAATCAAGATTTTGTTCATATCAAAATCGACATTAACCTTGATTTGATCAAATAAAACATTGAACAAATCAATTTAAATAATTATATTAATAAAAATTCAAATTTAATTAACTCTGAAAATTTAAATAATCCTAAAAATTTAAATTTAATTAATTCTGACAATTTAAAAAATTCAAATTTAATTAACTCTGAAAATTTTAATAATACTAAAAATTTAAATTTAATTAATTCTGACAATTTAAATAATTTTGAAATTTCAAATTTAAATAATTCTTAAAATTCAAATATTAATGAAAATTCAAGTTTGAATAAATCCAAAATTTTTAAAAATATTACAAATTCAGAAATAATTAAAATAATTAAAAACTCAACTAAAGGAAATGATAAGTCAACATGAATGGAATTGATAAAATACTTAATAGAATATTTAATTCAACAAAATCTAAGAAAAATTCAAATTTAACTAATCAAGATAAGATAACATTGAATAATCCAAAATTAAAAATTAAAGATAAATCTAATTTGAATAATTTATATTTAATTAATAAATTTAATCTAAAACATGACCAAGTTAATCTAGAAAATTTAAAAGATAAATCTAATTTGAACAATTCAAATTCAATAAATTTAATTAATACTTAATCAAGAAAATTTACAAGATAAATCTAACATGGATAATTCAAATTTAACTAATTCAAATCTAATTAATTAAAATTTAATTAATAATTCAAATAATCAAGATAAATCCAACAATTCCAATCCTAATCTTAAAAAATTAAATAACTGGGAATTAAATAATGAATTAATTATTTAAGATAATCCTAAAAATAATTTGATCATTTCTAATCCTAAAAATACAAATCCTAAAATTTTTAAAATAAATCTCAAAAAATCAGAAAATAAAAGTTCAAAGCTTAATTATACTAATTCAAATTTAAATGCAAAAAATACGAATTTAATTCATTATAATAAAATTCCCTTTAATTATGAAACAATGAATTCAAGATTAAATATTAAAAATTCAAATAATTCTAAAATAAATCTAAAAAATTCAGAAAATAAAAGTTCAAAGCTTAATTATACTAATTACAATTTAAATGCAAAAAATTTGAATTTAATTCAGTATAATAAAGTACCCTTTAATTATGAAAGAATGAATTCAAGATTAAATCTTAAACATTCGAAATTAAATTCAAAAAATGCTAAATTAAATCTTAAAAACTTAGAAAATAAATCTACAAATTTTAACAACTCAAATTTAAACCCAAAAATTAAATATTAATTATCATCAAGTTTCATTTAATTATGGATTAATGAACCATTCAGATTCAAAAATTAAATCCACAACCTTAAATAAATAAACCAATTAATTAAATCCACAAATCTAATTATGGAACTAATTAATAAAAATTTACCCAATGAAATAATTAATAAAATAAAAATGAAAATGTGTCAAAGTGGGTTGACACATTCATGGGTTCACACGATATGTATCAAATCAAGAATTTTATACATTATTAGAAATCAATTGAAATCTTGATTGACCCATGCATAATTGTCAGGAACATGCATATGCTTAATTAATTATTTATGTTGATGTCATGTCATTCATGCTAGTCTTTTATTAATTGCTTAATTTAAAATGACTAGATAGGAAAAAGATAGTTTGATTTTTGTCTAACATAGTACCAAGGTGGGGACGAGATGATGGTACGCTAAACAAGCTTGGTCTAAGTAGTCAGGTGGGGTAAAGAGTGTCCTACTTGGTCTGTTTAGTTTAGTGAAATTGACTGAAGTTATCTCGTCACATCCTAGACTAGTTAGACCAGATTTTGTCAATAAGAAGGTTAAATACATAATTTATTAAAAAGACTTTGTCTTAGAAAGTGATCGTTGCTTCGAAATCAAAGAAGGTCTCTGTGCCTCGCCACTGCCTAAAGGCCAATTTTTGAAATGTGTATTTAACTGATTGATTATCAAACTCGAATCTAACTCAAGGGCAAATAATCCTGGAATTCAAACTTAAATTTTAAATCAAGTAAAATTGGAAATTATCTCACAACACCTATAAGGTTATTGTGATTGATTGTACTGAGACATTTAGAACGGGTGAGATGACAAGGACCAAAAAATTGAAAGATTTTGAAAAAGTTTTCAAAACTCATATAATATTTTCCTAAAATTATTTTCAAAATAGTTATTCAACACAGTAATATTTGAATGTATTTCATGATGGAGTGTACTTATAGCTACATCTTTTTTTTTCAAAAATCCATATACTTTAAAAATATTGTTTGTTGACTAGCACTTAGAATCAAAGTCCAAAGGTCAACTTAGAACAACTAGACCCCTAAACACTTAGGTATATTTCCTTGTGGTTAACGAGGATATCCAAGGTGTGTCAGGTTAAGGGGGAGGTCATTTGAAAATGTGTTGAAAAGTTTTGAAAACCTTTTGATTTTTTTTTTAAAACAGTTTTGAAAATTCTAGAATTTTGTAAATTGTTATGAAAATTATTTTGATTTTTTAAAAAAAAATGTACTTTGCAAAATTTATTTTTAAAACTCATATTTTGACAACTATTTAAAAAATGTACTTTCATTGTTCTTTCAATTTGGATCAACTCTTAAGACACATAGACAATCTTCCTTTAGGTTAACAAGGAGTCCTAAGAATGTGTCAGGTTGAGGGGGAGTCTTGATTAAAAGATCACATATTACTTTTTAAAATTCTTTCAAAAAATAGTTTTGCAAAACTTTGAAAACTCTTTAAAGTATTTTTGGAAAAATTGTTTTAAAATATTTTTTTTTTTTGAAAACTCTTGCAAATACTCTAAAAATCTTGAAAGTTATTTTGAAAATCATCCTTTGGAAAATCATTTTGCAAAATTTTGAAAATAATTTGACAAATGTTTTGAAAGGCAATTTCAAAAAGGAAAATTTCAAAAGGGGTTAAAGTATAACTTTTGAACAAAGTAACCCTTTATGTTGTTGGTGCAAACCTAAGCGAATCTTTTTGATATATGACAAAGGGGGAGAAGAAACTTAAGTTAATCTAGTAACCCTCCTAGATTGATAAAACCCCTTAAGACCCATGCTTAACTTAAGAAAATTGTCAAGCATCAAAAAGGGAGAGATTGTTGGTGCAATCAGCCTCTAGGGTTTCGATGTTTGATAATATACCTAAGTCTGGTCAGTTTGACCAAGGGTTGATCCAAACAGGACCTAAAGTTTGGATGTAAAGAAGTCTAGTCAGGTCAAAGTTTACTAAGTGACTAGCAAGAGAAAGTCTTAGTTAGTGAAGCTAGGCGGTGAAAGTTTTAGTGAGTGAAGATAGGTGGTGGAAAAGTCCTAGTGGGTGAAGTTAGGCGTTGAAAATCCTAGTGAGTGAAGCTAGGCGGTGGAAAAGTCCTAGTGAGTGAACCCTAGGTGGTGAAATTCTAAGGAGTAGACCTTAGGTGGTAAAGTCTTGGAGGAGTTGACCCCATGCGGTAAGCCTAGTAGGTCAGGTAGACTTACAAAATTAGGTTAGGTTATGTGTTTGTATATGTATGCTTGTTTTGCAGGAACCTGAAAGTGGAAGCATGACTAGGGAAGCAAACAGACGCAAACGAGAGGCAACCAAAGCAAATGACCCGGACAGGACTGCTCTGAACGCCCCTATCAGATTGGGGCGCCCTAATCTGGTCCAGGCTCTCGAAAAGGTTCGAGGCACTCAGACCCAAAGTTGATCGAGTCCGAATAAGTTTCACAGCTGATTCGGATGGGATTGGCATGGAGATTAAAGTGCCCGAAAGGCTTCCAAGTGTCCAGATTGACTCTATAAAATAAACGACGAGTGAAGGCTTCAGATCACCCATTCTCCTAGTACTGATATGCTTTATTCTCGAAGAAAATTGACAAGGCTCTGCTCGTATGACCGGGGAAGCACCAAGAGGAGTGCATGACACTCAGGAGCTTCGGGACCGACTCGATGACACTTTGTTTGTATTTACTTTACAAGTCGTGCATTATTTGTATATCCTTTGTGCTTGTACTTTAACTGTAAGACGGGTTTCTCCGCCTCCGAAAAGTTTCGGAAAGGAGACCACTAGTGGACGAGCGCTTCTCATGATTAGGCCTTGGACGTACTAACCCTAGAGGATTGGGAATCAAGTAAAATCCCGTGAGTATTTCTTTATTATCTTTTATTTATTACTTTATATTCCGCTGCATATTAACTCTGATAGAAAGATGAACTAATGAACGAAGAAATCTAAAAGAAAGACGGTCGATATTCACCCCCCCCCCCTCTATCTACGCACATCAATCCTACATAAGGTTGAACTAAGAGTAGTTCAAGTGACTCCAATAGACACAGAAGAAATGTCTAATCAAAACCACAGCTGATTACTCATTGGGATGAGGTAACAGCTAAGCCTGTTGATACACCGCCACTTCGTAGATCTAGTAGGACACGTCTCATTACCGAGAAATATGGATTTCTCATAAGTGAATCGAGAGACGTGTTACGCATTGAGGATGAGGAGCTGATGTGATCAAATCTCAAGTGCATGATATGTGTTGTCAAGTAATGCAAAGATCTAATCCGCATAGGCTAGTGGTCAAGTACTAGTTACTAATCAATTATAATTGTCTAGACAAATATTTGGTTTGGTTTGTGAAAGAGAAAGAGATTGAAGAGGAGAAATCAGAGAATTGAGAGAGAAATCAGGGAATTGAGTGAGGAATCAGAGAGTTGGGTGAGTAGGAAGAAGCGAAGGAAGAGTGATCTTGGTGAATTTGATTAGTAGAAGAGATTCTACGATTTCAGCTTCACCTCAATAAATGCAAACACCTAATCTATTGTTTGGTTTTCTATCCTCAATGATAATTCAAGTAGGTAGAGTATCCTAGGTATCCGATGTGAACTTTTGAAACTACACTGACGTATCTAATCCAATTTGTCATCTACTTTCAAAGAGATAGAGCTTAGGGATTGCTTTCCTAAGGAGATCTCTGTCACATGATCCCACAACCCCAAGTTACCTACTCCTACTGTGTGGCAACGAATTGGTTTAGATCCATTAAGTTCTATGATAGCCTATTGATCCTCATGGCATACCGATCTACTTTCGTAAGTGACTCTTCACGTCTCGGGTTTCTATGAGTCGGAGGATTGGGTTCTCCTTTCACTATTTTCCCAAATACTCGTGGGATACAAATCTTATGCTTTTAGCATCAAGATCGTGTGAATACAGTAGGCCTGGACCATAAACAAGCATATCATCAAATAGAAAACATTCAAACACATAGATTCCAATTAAATAAGTGTCTACATGCAAGAGGTTACTCCCTAATCCTAGAATCAAAAAGACTACTCCATAATCATGGGATTACACCCGAAATTCATCATGAAATTAGTTACAACAAGACAATGTTCATAAATTAAGAAATATGAAGAAAAAAAGCTTAGTCTTGTTGCAAAGAGTTGAATCTGTATGCTCCAATCTTCAATATGAGCGTAAAGGGCGCAAAATCTCATCAAATCCACTCTCCTTGGTCTTCTAGGAGCCCTTGGGCAACTTGCAATACAGATCCCCTATATTAGATTTGAAAAATACCTTTTATACCCTGAGATTCTAGGGGTGACATGGGTGTGGCCATGAGCACGGGTTGTCCGTGGCAAAAGCTGTGAATGTTGTCGGGGTCTTCCATGGGCGTGGCCACGGTCGTTGCGGAGCCCATGGTGGAATCTGTGAAGTTCTGGGTGGCGCCATGAGCGTGGCCACCCCCATGCCGACCTCTATGGAAAATCTGGAATTCACCACGACTATGGCCACGATTGTGGTGAATGAAAATCACTCATGGTGGCATCTGTGGCCTTTGAAATTTGGCCACAAGCTGCTTCATGGTGGCCACGATCGTGGCCATGGTTGTGGTAAGCCCTGAGTTACTTAAGATGCTTCGTTTAGCTCCATTTTCGTTCCCTTTCGTGCCTTGTAAAAGAAAATAAACACGAGCATCTCTCTGAACTAGAAAAATATCAAAATGAAGCATGAGGAGATGAAAACATAAAATATATGCATATGAAATGGAATAAGATGTGTGTTTAATTTTGATAAAACATGATATAAAATGCACACATCAGGAGCCTACTAGTTATGAAGAAGTTCTGAAAAGTTCAAAAAAAGATTCATAGTTGAAAACCATGAAATCAAAAATGAATTTCATGTACGAAAATCAAGTTTGAAACTTGGTGAACCCACCCGAAGGTATAATAACTATTAGGTGCAAGTGTGTTTTCAATATAAAAATTGACATGGATGGTAATTTGATTACCCACAAAGCAAGATTGGTGGAGAAAAGCTATCGTTGAAACATAATATTGACTATAACGAAACTTTCTCACCAATAGTCATGCTTAAATCCATTCGGATACTCCTAGCTATAACAGCTCATTATGACTATGAGATATGACAAATGAATGTGAAAATAACATTCCTTAATAGAAACTTATTCATAGATATGTATATGATACAACCCGAAGGTTTTCACATCTGTTGACAAAATTAAGTTATGCAAGGTTCAACGATCCATTTATGGACTAAAGCAAGCATCCAAGAGTTGGTATATCCATTTTGATGAGGTAATCAAAAGTTTGATTTCTCACAAAATCCAAATGAACCCTTCATGTACATGAAAGTTAATGGGAGTGCAGTCGTATTCCAAATATGATATGTTGATGACATATTATAGGAAACGATAAGTCTGTTCTACAATCAGTTAAAGTTTGGTTGTCCAAGACATTCTCTATGAAAGACATGAGAGAAGCAACCTATATCCTTGAGAGTAAGATGTATAAAGATAGATCAAAATGGTTGCTTAAGTCCTTCATAGTCTACATATATAGATAGAGTGCTAAAGCGGTTTAGCATGTCTGAATCCTAGAAAGGTCTAATACCCATGAAACATGAGATTCACCTTTTGAAGTTTATGTGCCCAAGCATACAAGATGAGAGGATTCACATGAGTTAGATCCCATTTGTGTCATCTATATGATCAATCATGTATGCTATGTAATGTACAAGGCTCGAAATATCATACGCTCTGAGTGTCACGAGCAGATATCAATCGGTTCCAGGATTGGATCATTAGGTGATTATCAAGACAATCTTTTAGTACTTAAAAGGAACTAAGAATTTATTCTTGGTATATGGAGAGAGTGATATGATTATACGTGGGTATACTAATATCAGTTTCCAAATGGACAACGATGAATCCAAGTCTTAGTCTAAATACATATTCACCTTAAATGGAGGTGCAATAAGTTGGAAAAGTTTCAAGTAAGAAATCATTGCAGATTTTACCACTAAGGCGGAATACATTGTAGCTTTTGAAGCAACAATGAAAGCTGTTTGGATCGAGAAGTTCGTCACTGAACTCAGATGAGGTTCCGAGCATTGTCAAACAATAATGGAGTCTTTGCTCAGGCTAAGAAACTCAGGTTCATCAATGATCTAAACATGTGCATCATCGCTATCATATGATCAGGGAGATCATAAGTAGGAATAAAATATAATTTAAGAAATTTCCACCGAAAGGAACCAAGCGGATCTTTTAACGAAACCTCTACCTCAAAACAAGTTTGAGAGTAATGTAGAGGCCTGTGGTATTAGATACTATGGTGATTGATATTAGGCCAAGTGGGAGTATGTTATATTTGAGAGATGTCCTAAGACAATCGTCTTATGATATGTACTATTTATTAGATAAATAAAGATTCACTATTTGACTTTATATACTTTATGTATATATGATTGGATCTTAAACTTACTTACTGAATGTCCACAATATGATTCATAGCATGCGAGAACTTGTGATTGGATCACAACTAGTGAGCATCTCTACATGTGTAATTATGAATGTATTAAAATCTTCCTTACTTGATGAATTGATGTGTTTGGACATCATCGATTCTGTGAGACTAGCATGAGTTATACTTCTTAGTCTAACCAAGCAGTTGTTCCTCACTAGCTGGACATATTGAGATGTCGAGAGTTAAACGTGGATGCTAGTTATAATAACTAGTTCATTGGAGTGACCTGCTGTAAGCATTCATATGGTTCTCTACATATATGGATATTTCAATGAAGCTCTTAATGTAGCTCAAGTGTAAGTTTTCTTAAACTTGAGGTATTCAAGTCACCTTGATTATGAAGACTTATACTTTGACATCCTAAGCAAGCATCTCCTTAGAGGTGTGACCCCGAGATGATTGGGTACAAGTTGAAGTGCTCGAAGGTGTTTAGATAGCTCACAGAAAATTCGTCGCTCCTTATGAGGAGACGTATACCCTATGGTCATTTGTCAGGATTGTTACTCAAAGTCTTTGGCCAAAACATCACATGTTAAGAGTATTGTACTCTTGGACACATGTATGAGTAATTTGAATTCATAGGTTGAGTAAATAATACTTGAGCTAGATATGACGTAGTCATGCTAGTGGGGACAAATACACAGACCATGTCCTAAACCAAGTGGGTATAAGACGAGTGAAAGGAATAAAACATGACTCATTATAGCTGCTTAAGGGTTCAAAAGTGGTTTTAGAATCAACTATGATTTTTTAGTTAATTGAGGATCATGATGTACTACTAGGTGTCACTCATGATCGATCCATAATTAATAATTAATTATGGACGATCAACATAAATTGGGAACTTACAAGGTGACATGCACTACGAGTTTATCCGAGAGACATAAAATAAGTTTGAGAATTGAATTCTCAGATCGAGAGAGACTAAGTATAGTTGGACCAGACAAATGACAAATATAAAAAGAGTTTGACGTAATGGAAGCGCGGATGAGTCACGTCTCTTATAGACAAATTAGACCTTGGTTTAATTATGAACCAAATTAGTTTGGTTTTTCAACCAAGATGATTTGGTTTTGAACCAAAAACTTGAGGCTAAAGGATCGGATTGGTATATTGGGTGTGGGTTTGGATTTGTTATTCAAATCCAATATGAAATCTATATAAAGATATATAAAAAGAGAAAGAGAGAATTATTAAATGAGAAATAGAAAACCTAATTGGATTAGTTTACGTCTTTTTCTCTTCTCTCCAACCTCTCTTCCACCACCGACCAAAAAGGAAAGGAGAATGACTCCTTGCACCGTCGTCGGATCCAGTCCATCGAGTATGGATGCTCCTCCAACTGATTGCTGAACCGGTCGTGGTCGTCGCAGCCGCCCATAAGTCTGCTGTCGTGCCAGCCACAAACTATTGTCGGCCCGACAATAAGTTGTGCCACCGACAGTGAGGTGTTGCTCCTCCTTGGTCTCGCCGACCAACTACTTGGTGGTTGCTCCTCCTTGCGCCGCCAACCAACAAGGGTTGTTGGTCCAACGAAGGTTGTTGCCGCCAAGAGATGTTCCTGCCAAAAGGGGATGCACCGCCCTAGTGTTTCTGTCGGACTTGTTGCTGCCGCATAGTAGCTACTGCCCCGCTAGCAATTTGTTGTTGTGCCACCGACAAAGGTTGTTCCGACCAGCCCTGGAACTGTTTCGATCAGCAAGGGATGTTTCAGCCATAGGATGTGCCACTTAGCCCTCTTTCAGATGTCCAAAGTATTATGACCGAAGTAATTTAGATATCTCCACAATGATATGATATTGTTCACTTCGGGCCTAAGCCCTTATGATTTTATTTTTAGGCTTTACTCAAAAGACCTCATACCAATGGAGATATATTTTTCTTATAATCCCATGATCTTTCTCATGTGTTTTCAATGTGGGATTTTGTTTGCAATCTTGCAACCCCAATAATCCCCCCTCAAACAAAAGATCATAGGGCCCTCCTCGTTCGATCCTCGACCCACCAGAACTTCATGCCCCTCGGTTCACCCGACCTACTAAGAGTTCCTTGCCTAGCCGCAACTAGGACTTCTCTGCTTGGTGTCTAGTCCTCTTGATTAGAATACAGGAGCCCCTACTTCCTTTGTTTGAGGTCAATATTCTACTCACATGGATCGATTAGATCATAGCTCTTATACATAGTCGGCGGTTAAACCTTTTGGCAGTCCGGGTTCGAATACCAATTATTAGGATCGAAGGAGTTTAGATATCTTCACAATAATATGATATTATCCACTTTGGGCCTAAGCCCTCATGGTTTTATTTTTGATCTTTACCCAAAATGTCTCATATCAATGGAGATATTTTTTTCCTTATAATCCCATGATCTTTCCCATGTGTTTCCAATGTGGGACTTTGTTTGCAACCTTGCAACCCCAACA
>JBBUKS010000035.1:1037690-1050724 GCA_038050645.1 Hedychium gardnerianum
GAAGAAGAGACTCTATTATGCATGAGTTTTAGTCCTACATTAGAAGTCTCTTGGCTTTATTGTTGGTTTAAATTATGGCACATGCATTGATATTGTGAACATACGCATGGAGAGAGGCTCTCTCTCACGCGTGGGTCCGCAGGAGAATGCAAATTCAGGGCTCAGATTGCACTAAACCAAATTGACTCTTGTGCGAGCATGACCTGTGTACGTCAAATGTCAGACCGGTCGAGGCAAGATTTGCCCAAGCGAATGAACTAATATTTTGCCACGTTTTTCACTGCTCATGTGAAGAGATGAATTAATTTCGATTAATGACCGGTGATTAATGATAATAAATGACCATTAAATCATCCGATTGAAACTACTGCAATTAATAGTAATAAATGGTCATTAATTCATCCGATTGAAACTGCCGACGATTAATGACAATAAATGACCATTAGTTTATCTGATTGAAACTGCCGACGATTAATGATAATAAATAGCCATTAACTATGACCAAAGGTTGAACCCCTATATAAGGAGCTCAGATCTTCAGCAGAAAAGAGATATCAAGAGGAAGAGAAGGAAGTGAACCAAGTTGACTCATGTGCGAGCACGACCTGCGCACGTCAAATGTCGGACCAGTCGAGGCAAGATTTGCCCAAACGAATGAACCAATATTTTGTCACATTTTTTACTGCTCATGTGAACAGATGAATTAATTTTGATTAATGACCGACGATTAATGACAATAAATGACCATTAAATCATCCGATTGAAACTGTTGTAATTAATTGCAATTAATGGTAATAAATGGTCATTAATTCATCCGATTAAAACTGTCGACATTTAATGACAATAAATGACCATTAATTCATCTGATTGAAATTGCCGACGATTAATGATAATAAATAACCATTAACTATGACCAAAGGTTGAACCCCTGTATAAGGAGCTCAGATATTCAGTAGAAAAGAGATAACAAGAGGAAGAGCAGGAAGTGAACCTTTATCCATCAGTGTTCTCCCACAAAACTCTCTCTGTCGTGCACCCGCTTGACAAAGCTGCTTGTGATAGCACTCGGGTGCTTACTCAGTTCGTCGTGATCAACTCATGCTTGGTGGTGATCATGATTTTACTGTTGTATCATGGGAAACAGACGACCTAAGATAGCCTCGAAGCATAGCCGGAGGTGGAGTGAATTTGTTTCAAGAAAACTGCGTTAGACGCAGGCCTCAACTTCGTCTTCGCGATCGGCTTCATACCGACCCGATCTCTTCCCAACTGAAAGAAGTTCCCGATTGACGATCTGCTCACATGAAGGGAAGCATCGTCAACGTTACTTCCCGACTCAACTTCTACTCGGGATCGTACGGGCATCCACTCGAGAACATTCAACAATTTTCGAAAGTACTACCGAAATATCCCCACTAATAACCTAAGATTATTCGCTCACGTCATCTTAACAGTTAAATTGAATTTAAATTTTTATATAATTTCAATTTAACATATTTTCAAAATATCTTCGATATATTATCCAACACGTATCACCAAAATTAGTGTACTATAATTAGAGAATGGAATTGCATTATATTTTATTTGGACCATCAAAGAAGAGAATTTGCAATTGTCTGTTTATCCTGGAGACTTACTTAAAATCCTTATACCCTGTACCAACCGTGTCGGCCAAAGTGGTTTACTTGTCGAACACTGACCAAATTTGTTACACTTCTCTTGTTAATGCAGATGCATTTACAAGTAGACTCCTTGATATTCACTCAGGGATGCTGGAAATAAACAAAACACAAGAGTGTCTCTGACCTCAACCATTGCACCATGTTCTGTTTGGTTGTGCTAACTTTTGGCATTGATTTCAGGATATTCGATTGGGTTTGCACCGATCAGATTATATGCTTGATGGTGAAACTAATTTGCTTTTGCAAATACAATTCAACACCATTTCATCTTCCTTTGCTGGTCTTAGTTGTCAAGTCAGTGAGCTTCACAGGTAAAGTAATGCTAATGCTTCATTTCTCTTCAATATCTTTTTACTATATATCAGGCATTTTAAATTATCATTGATAATTGTCTTTATTTGTGATAACTTTTGGAACCTAAAAACAACTATTTCTGGATAAAATCTCAGTCCATTGCTGTACCATAAAATTTACCTTTTTTTTCTCTTGACTTTGCTATATATTTAACTAGATTTGCTGGCATAATATACCAATGCTATCCACTAATCTCATAGAAAACAAACCATGTCGCTATGAAATATTTACAGCATGTGGAATTTGGTCTTCAGATTCTTCAGTATCCCTGCCAGTTATAGGGTTGGCCTCAATCCAGCTTCTACCAGGAGCTTTTCTCACACCCCTTTTTCTCATCATCTTCCTTATCTGCAAAGCCTCATTCCATCGACCAACCGTTTTGTACACATTGGCGAGAAGAACATAGCTCAGATGCTGCTCTGGCTCCAATTCCATCATCCTCCTCGCCACACGCTCTGCCACGTCAACTCTTGCGTGGGTGGCACAGGCACCTAGAAGTGTCGCCCGAAGGGACAATTCGCCTCTGCACTTTGAGTCGTTTATCAATTCTTCGGCTTCTTCGAGTAGCCCAACTCGGCTCAAGAGATCAACCATGCAAGTATAATGCTCGGTCCCTGGCACAATCTTGTAGACTCGGCTCATTGATCTGAAGTGCCTCCTGCCTTCATCCACCAAACCTGAGTGGCTGCATGCAAAGAGCAACCCAACAAAACTGATATAATCTGGTCGCATCCCTTGCTTCACCATTTCTTCGAACAGCTCGATGGCATGACTGCCTCTTCCATTTTGCGCAAAGCCAGAGATCATCGTGTTCCATGTGATCAAGTTTCTGGCTGAGATCTTAGCAAAAAGATGGTAGGCATAGTCCACAAGGCCGCATTTTGCATAAAGATCAATCAATGCAGATTCCACGATGACATATCTCCAACGGCTGATCCTTAGATACCTGCAGTGAACCTCCTTACCATGTCTCACGGTTGTAAGGCCGGCACAAGCACGAAGCACTGTGCCATAGCTGTACTGCTCGTCGTCTTCCTTATCCATCGCCCGAAAGAGACTGAGAACAGCTTCGTAGTTCTTGGCTTCGCAGTAACCTCCAAGCAAGGCGCACCAGGCCACTGCATTTCTCTTCGGCATTTGATCGAACACCTTGCGTGCGTCCCCCATTAGCCCGCATTTCGCATACATGTCGAGTGTGCTGCTCTCGACCACCACATTGCCCCTGAGACCGCTTGTCAGAATCTTGGCGTGGACTTCCTTGCCCTGTTTCTGTCGACCTAAATTACCCAACGCCTTCATGATTGTGCCGAAAGTGAATT
This sequence comes from Hedychium gardnerianum, assembly GCA_038050645.1. NCBI lineage: Eukaryota > Viridiplantae > Streptophyta > Magnoliopsida > Zingiberales > Zingiberaceae > Hedychium > Hedychium gardnerianum. Next base: position 1,041,046 of record JBBUKS010000035.1, read on the forward strand.
CATCTGGAAGAACTCTGAGTGAGTTACTCATCATTAAGCGGAAGAATCTCAATGCTTCGGCGAACTCATCATTCCATGTCAACACCGAGACGATAGAGGTCCAACAGACGGAGTCTGGCTCAAGCAATTCGTCGAACACCCGTCGTGCGTCTTCGATTGCACAGCTCCTGCCATACATGTAAACAAGAGCGCTCGCGATCACATGGTTCGTCTCGAAACCGCGGGGAAAGACCATGGCGTGGAGGCACCTACCGATCCTGATGTCCTCAAGGTCGGAACTTGCCTTGACTGCGGCGGAAAGAGTGAAATCATTAGGCTCGACGCCGCCGAAAGTTGACATTTTGACGAACATCCGAAGCGAATCTAGTGGACGACCGGCGCGGGAGTAACCGGAGACCATCGAGGTCCAGGAGACAACGTCTTTCACGGGCAAACTGTCGAACACGCGGCGGGTGGCGGAAACGTCGGAGCAGAGCTTGAAGTAGAGGGAGAGGAGGCTGTCGCCGACTAAGCGGTGGGAGTCGAGGCCGGACTTGATGAGATGGGCGTGGAGCTGGAGGCCGTGGGAGAGGGAACCGGAGTCTGCGGCGGCCTTGAGGCGGGCGGCGCTGTGGTGGGGCTTGAAGAACTGCCTCATCTACATGACGACACAAATTTCGTGAATTTCTAAAAGTATTTTAACAATTCAAAATCCTCAAAAAGCCACTTCCATTTTATATAATCATCAAAAACTACCTATTTTTAAATAATGTTTTTAACTTTTTCTGCCGCTGCGTTCCCTGTTTACGAGGGAATCGATCGAGGGGACTCAAATCTGACGAACAGCTTCGAAAACGATGATTTGTTTACAGGATACGGTTCATCGTACAACGCGCTTACTCTGCGACATCATTTATCTGCTGACCTACTCGAAGCGACGTGGAAGCTTGCGAATGGATTTTAGTACAGTACTTTTGCCTGTCGCTGAACAGTGGATCCGACGACCATTCATCTCTCACTATCAAGCCAGTTGGCAAAGCGCGTATCATCTAAAAAGCGCATCATACGTTACGGACAATTTATCATATGGACCCCTGGATTTACGGATTTATAAAAATATGCCAACTGACTAGTCGAAACATTCAATTTTAATTGACTAATAAATTTAACACATTATTTAATTAATTTATTAATTAAATTTGTGCCTATTTTGGTCGTGCCGTTTTATTGCCGTCTCTTCTGAGTGGATGGAGTTGGAGTTACTCGCGTTTCCGGTGGAGAATCAGAGGAGTTTATGAGAGAGATGGAGGTGAAGTTACCGGATGACTTCCGGTGCCCGATCTCGCTCGAGGTAATGACTGATCCGGTCATTTTATCCTCCGGCCACACTTTCGACCGCGCCTCCATCCAGAGGTGGCTCGACGCCGGTAACCGCACCTGTCCGGTCACCAACCTTCCGCTCCCCGCTTCCCCATCCCTCATCCCCAATCACGCTCTCCGCAGCCTCATCTCCTCCTACCTCCCCCACCGCCTCCCGGCCGCCTCCACCTCCGGCCACCACCTCGACTCCCTCATTCTAGCTCGTTTCTCCTTCCCTTCCGACGCCGCCACCCTCGCCGCCGTCCTCCGCCTCGCCCAGGACGGAGGCGGCGCCGGGTTTCGCCGCCTCGTCGCCGACTCCGGCGCCGCCTCCGTCCTCCTCCGCCATGCGCCAGCAGCCGACCGCCCAGATCTACAGGACCTCGCGCTCCGCGCCCTGATTCACGTCTCCCTCGACGGGGACGACGCCCGCCTCGGCCTCCTCGCGGAGGGCGCCCTCGACCCCGTCGTCTCCGCTCTCCGCGGAGGCCCTGCCGCCGCACTCGCCGCCACGCTCCTCACCAGCCTCGCCGTCGTCGACGTCAACAAGGCCACCATCGGCGCCCACCCCGCCGCGATCCCCCGCCTAGCGACGCTACTCCGCGGACACGATGGCCGGCAGCGGAGGGAAGCGGCCACGGCGCTCTACGAGCTGTGCAAGTTCGCCGGGAACAGACCCCGTGCCGTTCGTGCTGGAACCGTGGCGCCGCTCATCCACTTCGCCGGCGAAGGGTCGGAGAGAGCCGTACAGGTCCTGGCACTCCTCGCCAAGTGCCGAGAGGGAAAGGACGAGATGAGGAAGACGATTAGATTCGTTAGGGCACTGACCGACGTCGTTAGAACTGGAAGCCCCCGTGGCGTGGAGCACGCCCTGTCGGTCCTCAACCTGGTTTGCTCCGATTGCCGAGAAATGGCTTTGGAAGCCATCGGAGAAGGAGTTTCGGGCCTCTGCTCTGTTTTAGCCGGCGACATGAATCCAAAGATTGGGAGAAACGCGAGGGATTTGGTTCTGAGACTGGAAATTCTCTCTTCTCCTTGCACGACGCCAAACAGACAGAGGTAAGTAAAGCTGCTTGCTTGATCCCCATCTTGTCTTTCGATTTCCAGCAGCACTTACTATTAAAAGCTGGAACATTTATGGAATGAACCACTTCCAGTTGTGATTATATGAATCTGGAATCATAATTGGCAATGTTATTATATAGAACTAATTTCAATTAGCAATTTGATGACTTATTGAGATAAAAATTCAGCTGATTAAATTGAATTATTAAATTGTTCTTGTTCTTGTTGTTTTGATATTAAATTAAAAGTATACGCAAATAAACTTGATAAATTGAATTATTCAGTTTTCATACTGATATAAATAAAATAATTATAAGAGAATTATAAGGGACACTGACAAATCAAATAGTGTTTAAAAGATTAGTCAGCTCCGATACAATTTCAAAATATTTCAAATCTCTCATTGTCGCGACGTGGGCAAGAAAGAGCTCCTCCAAGAACCCTAATACACGCAACAAGATTGACAAGGAAGGAAAGGGGAGCATTTTTATCGTCGTCTCCCCTTCCTCTCCATGCTCCTCTTCTGCTTTTGCAGTAAGATCGAGACTATATGTCCTTCCGGTCCCAGATCAGGGCCACTCACATTTGCCAAAGGTCGTGCAAATATCTTCTACAAGTAGAGTAGTGGAGTAGTGCAATCCATTTGCATAGGCATATCAACTCTCTTCATTTAATGAGATGAATTGAAATTCAATCTTATGATTAACTTTGTCTTAATAATAGCCTTGTCTCGGCGGGGATTCAAAGATATGCATTGATGTTTGTCAATATATCACCACAGCCTGCTTTTGTTAGAAAATCTCTTTGTTCACTTAGATATGCATTGATGTTTGTCAATACATCACCAGAGGCTGCTTTTGTTAGAGAATCTCTTTGTTCACTTAGATATGCATTGATGTTTGTTAATACATCACCAGCGCAGGTCTTATCTGTGCTGATTTGAAAACACTTAGGAGATGGTATGAAAATTGAGATTTATAAATTTAGGAATCGAATGGAGCATGTGTTGGATCTGAATCTGTAACTCGGAAGTTCTTCAATTGTTAGATTTGTTGATTCTTCCATCTTTTTTTTGCTTCACTGAATAAATCATTTCCAGCTGGTATTTTCTTCGGGGACAATGTATTTTCTATTGAATTATAGCTTAGATTCTAATCTTGTCATTTATTGAGCTTCAAGCCATTAACTTTATTTTTGAATGAAACTAATGACAATCAAGGGGGTCCAACAGAAGCTAACCTTGTCATCATGTTTTTGAAGGGTGAAATGTATACTATCGTCAAAGAATAGACAATATGGATGGAGTTAATAATTAAGGTTTGTTTGGTGAACCAAATGAGTTAGGTGAATTGGATAGATCAGATGAACCAAATTGATTAAGTGACTAGTATAGAGTGCTGAATAAGTTAGGCAAGATTGGTTGAGCTAGAAAACTTGGATGACTCGTACAAAGTAAATGAAAAGCAAGTCAAAGACAAGAAGAGCAAACAAACTACTTGGATCACATGAAAATCAATACAATTTCGACACAAGAGCCAAGAACCACAACTACAAAAGCCATAGCAGAACAAACTGTAAACATAGTTGCAGAATTGCATTATACTAAAAAGCAAGAAATTATACTGGTTTGAACAACCAAACGTAAGAGTACCAGACAACTACAAAAGCCAAACATGAAAGCCACCAAAGACGCATTCAGACTCCCAAACGACTATAATAAAACTTCAAGACAGCAAATGAAGCAGAGTTCCTCACTGACCACCACGGAGGCGAAGGACAAGGTGAAGCGTGGACTCCTTTTGAATGTTGTAGTCTGCCAGGGTGCGGCCGTCTTCCAGCTGCTTCCCAGCGAAGATCAGCCTCTGCTGATCAGGTGGAATCCCCTCTTTATCTTGGATCTTTGCCTTTACATTATCGATTGTGTCGGAGCTCTCTACCTCCAGAGTGATGGTCTTCCCGGTGAGAGTTTTCACAAAAATTTGCATCCCTCCCCTCAGCCTCAGCACCAAGTGAAGGGTGGACTCCTTCTGAATGTTGTAGTCTGCCAGGGTGCGACCGTCCTCCAACTGCTTGCCGGCAAAGATGAGCCTTTGCTGATCAGGAGGGATACCTTCCTTGTCTTGGATCTTGGCCTTCACGTTGTCAATGGTGTCAGAGCTCTCCACCTCGAGAGTGATCGTCTTGCCCGTGAGGGTCTTCACAAAAATCTGCATGCCACCACGGAGACGGAGCACGAGGTGGAGGGTAGACTCCTTCTGGATGTTGTAATCGGCTAAGGTGCGGCCGTCCTCGAGCTGTTTGCCAGCGAAGATCAACCTTTGCTGATCCGGAGGGATGCCTTCCTTGTCCTGGATCTTGGCCTTGACATTGTCAATAGTGTCGGAGCTCTCCACCTCGAGGGTGATGGTCTTACCGGTCAAGGTTTTGACGAAGATCTGCATGCCACCACGAAGACGAAGGACAAGGTGGAGGGTAGATTCCTTCTGGATATTGTAATCAGCCAAGGTGCGGCCGTCCTCGAGTTGCTTGCCGGCAAAGATCAACCTTTGCTGGTCCGGAGGGATGCCTTCCTTGTCCTGAATCTTCGCTTTGACGTTGTCTATGGTATCCGAGGATTCAACCTCGAGGGTGATTGTCTTGCCAGTTAGGGTTTTGACAAAAATTTGCATGCCGCCCCGAAGCCGGAGCACGAGGTGGAGGGTCGACTCCTTTTGGATGTTGTAGTCCGCGAGGGTGCGGCCGTCCTCAAGTTGCTTACCGGCAAAGATCAGCCTTTGCTGGTCGGGAGGGATTCCCTCCTTGTCCTGGATCTTGGCCTTTACGTTATCGATCGTGTCCGAAGACTCCACCTCGAGGGTGATGGTCTTGCCAGTGAGAGTTTTAACAAAGATCTGCATCTGATTGGGGCAACAAAGAATAATCAGCAGGCATCTAAACGAATTGGAAACTCCTAAATCCAATCCTACATCGAAGAACAAACCAAAATAATTTTTCAAAAAAGAGAACTCGAATTATTACAACCAGCAAGATCATAAAACCCCCAGATCAATAGTAAATCGAAGATAAAAATAAAAAATCTTCAGAAAAAAGAATTCCAACAATCGCAAATCAGGAAAATCATAAAACCTCCAAACCCAAGATCCAACTCTTTCCCCAAAACAAGATTTAAAATCAAATCGATGAATCCGCAACAACATATTGAGAATAAAATCTAAAAATTCAACTCGATCGGGAAAAAATATATATATATATATAAAGAAAAGAATTAACCTACAAAAAGTGCGCAGGAGAAAAAGCATACCTTGATCGAAGAGGAGAGACGAGCTAAGGCTTTGGAATGATTAGTACACGGCTCCTCGACGCATAGATGGTATTTATAGCAGTGGCATGAATATGAATACCAACCGGTCAGTTTACCGCCAGACATATAGGAAATCAGCGCCGCACCAAAGGACTGAAGGAAGATATCCGAGCCGTGTCAAATTAGCTAACCCTGCCGCGTCGTTGTCGGCAGACCACAAAAGTATAACAATATACCAGGACAGAATGTACCGCGGAACACCCGCTGGGGTCCATCCTTGTTTCCCAATCAATAAACGGGTATCAAATACAAAAAAAAATTGCGTTCGTGACAAACGATGACGTCCTTCGTGACGACTAACGCGGTGGACCGATTCGTCCGTTAGTTCGTAGATCGAGTCGTGGTAAGACCGAGAATTTTCTGGCGGATGCTTCGCCAAGAAATGAATTTTAATTGGTTTAGAAGACTAATAATTTTTTTAAAAAAAAGGATTGCATTGCTTGTTCATGTTGTTTTTTTTTTTTTTTTAATTGAAGCTTTTGGATAAGATTTTTAGGTGCCTTCTTTTATATTGTAATTTTGTAAGAGATAGTTAATACATCTAAAATTTTAGAAATATTTGAAGAGGCGAAAGTTTCAAAGGCCAAATTAATCATTCTTATCTTTATATATATAAATCAATGATGTTTATTTAATTGGTTGGCTTCATTATCCAATCGAATACAATGTTTCAGAAATCTAATTAAAAATAATAATATCATAAGCATCATCTTTTAACAATGTGAATAAAAGAAAATCCATCCGTGAGAAAAATAAAAATGTAATTTATATTAATTTGAATGACTTACTGATCTCCCCTTTTCCTTTTCCTATTTTATCATTGTCTTAAAATTTTAAGATTATTTAAAATATTTATTTTGATATTTGACAATTTTAATCATAATATTTTCTTTTATTTTTTTTACCTAAAATTATAAATTTCAAATGTCTATTTACTTTTTTATATATTCGTATTCAAATCGAATCAATATTCAATCTTGATCCAAATCAATTACATTTAACATTATTATTTTTTATAATTCAAGTATGATCCCATCAATATTTTTAAACTCATTTTTAATCGAAATAAAAAAAATTCTACCGTAATTAAAATTAACATTTTAAATTTCTTAATTATTAACCTAAACTCTGCTTAGCATTGTGATCCTATAACCACCAATCTTCAACCCCAATATTTAATTATCAACCCGAATATTTAATTAAAAACCAAGACAAACGATATAGAACATAGTATTATACTTCATTAAGAAGCAGTAATAGAATGCATAATTTGCAGTACACTGAAGTTTGAACATGGAACCGGCGTCACCGGATTATTATAGAGATACTTAACACACGATATCACTAGAACAGAGACATTGATCACAGCCCCAGCCGGAGGTGTGATCGAAGGAAGGAAGAAGAAAGGGATCACTGGCCACCACGGAGGCGGAGGACCAGGTGAAGGGTGGACTCCTTTTGAATGTTGTAATCCGCCAGGGTGCGCCCGTCCTCCAGCTGCTTCCCTGCAAAGATAAGCCTCTGCTGATCCGGCGGAATCCCCTCCTTGTCCTGGATTTTAGCTTTGACATTGTCTATTGTGTCCGAGCTCTCAACCTCCAGGGTAATCGTTTTGCCAGTAAGGGTCTTCACGAAGATTTGCATCCCTCCCCGCAGCCTCAGCACCAAGTGAAGGGTGGACTCCTTCTGGATGTTGTAGTCTGCCAGGGTGCGGCCATCCTCCAACTGCTTGCCGGCGAAGATGAGCCTTTGCTGATCAGGAGGGATGCCCTCCTTGTCCTGGATCTTCGCCTTCACGTTGTCAATGGTGTCCGAGCTCTCCACCTCGAGAGTGATCGTCTTGCCGGTGAGGGTCTTCACAAAAATCTGCATGCCACCTCGGAGGCGGAGCACGAGGTGGAGGGTAGACTCCTTTTGAATGTTGTAATCGGCCAAGGTGCGGCCGTCCTCAAGCTGTTTGCCGGCGAAGATCAGCCTTTGCTGATCCGGGGGGATGCCCTCCTTGTCCTGGATCTTGGCCTTGACATTGTCAATAGTGTCGGAGCTCTCCACCTCGAGGGTGATGGTCTTGCCGGTCAAGGTTTTGACGAAGATCTGCATGCCACCACGGAGACGGAGGACCAGGTGAAGGGTGGATTCCTTCTGGATATTGTAATCGGCCAAGGTGCGGCCATCCTCGAGCTGCTTGCCGGCAAAGATCAACCTTTGCTGGTCCGGAGGGATGCCTTCCTTGTCCTGAATCTTTGCTTTGACGTTGTCGATCGTATCGGAGGATTCGACCTCGAGCGTGATGGTCTTGCCGGTGAGGGTCTTGACGAAGATCTGCATGCCACCACGCAGACGGAGCACGAGGTGGAGGGTCGACTCCTTTTGGATGTTGTAATCCGCGAGGGTGCGGCCGTCCTCGAGTTGCTTACCGGCAAAGATCAGCCTTTGCTGGTCGGGAGGGATTCCTTCCTTGTCCTGGATCTTCGCCTTTACGTTATCGATCGTGTCCGACGACTCCACCTCGAGGGTGATGGTCTTGCCGGTGAGGGTCTTAACGAAGATCTGCATCTGATCCAAGTAACAAAGAAAATTATAGCACGCGATTAATTAAATCTAAAGCCGAAAATTCCAAGTTCCAATCTAGATCAAGAAAAACGTTAATTTACAGTAAAGATCATCAACAACCGAAACCCCCAAATCATAGAATAAGAACAAAAACAAAAATCAAAACTAGAAAAAAATAAACAATCTCATAGAACGGCCAAAATAAGATCATGTCCGAATATAAACAATTATGTTTCTGAAACTTTTCCTTACGGAAGATTGATTCAAAAAGGGAAAAAAATAAAAAGGTAACAAAATTAGCCCATAAAAGATTCAAAACGAAAGATCAAATCGGTAAACCATAAAAAAAAATTGGGAAGTATACAAAAGTTTAGGATTTCTACCATACAAACAACACAAAATATATGAAATCAGAAAATACGGAGAGAAAAATTGAAAAAAAAAAATATTTCGGAAGAATAAAAAAGAAGGATAGGAAAAGTACCTTGAACCGAAGCAAAAAGACTCTGATTAAAGGAGATTGAATGGATTTCGCGATTTGTAAGGCTGCCCAAGGTTCCAATTTATAGAAGCTCGATGGGATACGAACACCGTCCGTGAAGTTACCATAATCCAATTTTATTCTTCCCGGCTTTTGCGATCCTGACCTAACCGACGTCGTAGGAGACTTATCTCAAAAGCAACCGCGGTGCGGGGTGTCTTCGTACGCAACTTCCCAACTCCACATCTACCCTTCAACACCCGGTGGGCCACGCCTACACCGCCCTGTAGATCGAGGGTACACTTTTGGGTAGAAGACTCAACAATCTATTAAATTTAATGCTTTTTTGATAATTCAAAGATGAGATGCCTGGGTTTGACGGCTACTTTGCCTTTGCTTGTGATAATGTCTTATATTGCTTCAGGATCGCATCAAGGATTTGGTATCGCAATCTATTTGAATTTCTAGGAAAAAAAAAATGAATTAATTGTCACGTTAATCTCGTGCATAAATATCTCCTTATATACAGTTTTGATATCCTGTACCCTATGTGCACGACCGTAAGCAACAGCCAACGTGGAAGCGTGACGCGGCATAAAAAAAAAATTTAACGCGTTTCTGCGGGGTCGCTGCCTCGCGCGGGAGAAATTTCGCCCTGTTCCTCAGTAATGCCTCGGGTGAAAACTTAAAATCTGCTTGTAAATCTTCCTCTCCTCAGTTTCCCCTGCACGCTCAATCCTAATTGCATCCCCTTCCGGCGGCGCCTCTCCCTCAGTGCCTGCCTGCCGATGATCAATCCCACGCCAGTAGACCCTTGAGTTCGAGGCGTCTTTCCTCACTCCCGGCTGCCGCGCACCCTCCGTCGTCGCACTCCCCGATTA
>JBBUKS010000035.1:1077270-1092097 GCA_038050645.1 Hedychium gardnerianum
TGATCCTTTGGATGGGCCTCCATTAGCGCTTCCCGATTTACCCTGGTGGCCGGTGGGAAACTTCCGTGGGGCCGGGCTGGTCACCCCAGGTCCGACGTTACCCGACCTGATTAATCATTTTTTTTTAAAGTGTAACATGCGGTTTCCATGTCATATGCAATTTTTATTCCATTCACTTCTCGTGCAAATAGGTTTCTTGAGGCAAATTTGTTTTATATTTATGGCAAGAAGGGATTCATGGTTCATACATAAAATCTAAACATCTATGGAATCAATTGTGTTATATATTAGATTGATGGGGATTTTTCCAAACTTCAGAACAAATTCCTATTGAAATGTCTGGATCAATCAGTTTGTTTGCTTGATGAATAAAGTAATAGTAGGAGCATGTGTATTTCTACACTTTTCAAGGTAAACAAGACAAGCAACAAAATTGTTGATTTCAAGAGCTTAAAAGTTCTATGCATGTTTTTTTTTTCCTGCAAAAGAATGTCATTTTAATTATTAAGTTTTTCTCTAACAGGAAGTACAGATAGAATGATGTGGAATTGCTCTTGTGCAACACTCGACCATCAAATCCCTCTGAACATTCTTCATAACACTAGTTTCTCTTCCTGCAATTGCACCTTAGGTAACTTTTCTCAGCTGTCCAATTAAAGTTCTGTCTGCTGTAGCTTAAAAATAACTCAAACTGAAATTCACTCAATGGATAATATTTGGGGAGAAATAACCAACACCAAAAGTTGACACTAACACAGCTCGACGAAGCTGATAATTTGTGAGAACAGATATTTAATAGTATGTTATCTTAATACATTTAGTTCGTTTAATTTTATATTAGGAATTAAAATTCTTATTATCTTTGGCTTATGTAATTATACTGCTTCTTGTATGTCTTATATAGATCTTGTAGGAACACCTGCAGTCTCAGAGAAACAACTCTCTAAGAAAGCTCTTTTGATCATTGTACTTCTGTGTGCTGCATTTGCAACTGTTGCATTGCTGGCTTTGTCTACATACTGTTTCTATTGCAACAATAGATTTCCCATGCAACCATCACAAATTCCATCAGTAAAGGATACGAGTTATAACAGTTCAGCAAACTTGACAAGTCATGGATCTGCTCAATTTCAGCCATGTCAAAGCAAAACCTGTTTCTTCCTCAAGCCTATATCAGGTAAAGTGTAAACTTTCACTTAATTCCCCATTTGGAACACTAGTACAAAGTTATTCATCCAGTTTATTGGTTATGGTTCTTCCTTAGCTTCTTGCGATAAGATACCTACTGGAAGTCAAGTTCTGTTAATCTCTTGTCAACAACCTAATTATTCTCGCATGCATATAGAGCAAAGTTAATTTAATCAATTCTACAAAATGCCCCACTAAATTCGCAATAGTGGCTAGTCGATAGGACATTTATTTCCACATTTTTTTACTGTACATTTACAACTATACTGAGATATTAAAAAAGAAGCAATAAATTCTAATTAAGATAATTAAAAATGATCTAAGAGATCTAAATATTACTATATAATGATTGTTCCTACGCTGGACTCCTTGATGGATGAACCATCGCTGAGCTGGATGGCTAGCTAACCAGGCCTTCGCGGGCTAATAAATGATATGAGGAACTTCAAGAGAGCTTCGCCGACCCTGGAGAGAAAAAGAGAACCGGAGGGTTAGAGGGAAGGCCAGGAGGATGCCCGACGTGACCACTCTGATGCTCAAGTTAGTGATCGGAAAGGAAAGAGTCGCCAGACAATGAAACAATAGTAGGATGTTTTTTGCATACCTCCTGTCTGTATGAATAGACTTACTTATATACCTTTTAGAGAGAGATACTCTTCTCATTAACGAAGCATGTTGCCCCAGTAGGGGTGTCTGCGACGATAAGGGAGGTATTTGTACTGTCAGAACATCTTAACCGTACTGCCATCATTCCTTGTATGTTCAATATTTATTACTAATAGGTCTACGTTATGTCAAGCTTATAGCCCTGTCAGTCCTAATGGAAATGGTAACTGGGTGCTTATCCGAGCGGGAGATTTGTGGTCGATAGGTTGATTCTAGCCGGTCGTAGTATGATGCGTTCCAACCGGGAGATCTCTCTGAGCGAGTTTCTCCTTCGTGCTTTTGATTGGGTTTAACGGCTTTCCCCGATCAGGTGGAGGCACCCTCGGCTAGGTGTTTTTCTTGTGATAGGTCGCGTTCGCTTGCTCGGGGATCTGCTGGCTCATTGGGTCTACTCGGTCGGAGGGTGGTGTGCTCCGACTGGGAGATATCAAATTCGTCCGAACGGATTCCATGTAGACTATTGACTGTTGATTGTTTGACTTTTGTCCCAACGCTTTCCGACCGGGAGATCTCTCTGAGCGAGTTTCTCCTTCGTGCTTTTGATTGGGTTTAATGGCTTTCCCCGATCGGGTGGAGGCGCCCTCGGCTGGGTGTTTTTCTTGTGATAGGTCGCGTTCGCTTGCTCAGGGATCTGTTGGCTTATTGAGTCTACTCGGTCGGAGGGTGGTGTGCTCTGACTGAGAGATATCAAATTCGTCTGAACGGATTCCACGTAGACTATCAACACCCCAATGAGGAATTTCATCTTTTGATGATATGTGGAGACCACAGCTTGGAAAGCATTCAACGCCGGTCTTCTAAGAATGACGTTGTAAGCGGACTCCGTGTCCACCACCAGAAAAGGGGTTCGCCTGGTTCTTTCTTGGGGCTCCTTGTCTAGGGTCAACGACAAGGTGATTTGTCTGAGCGGTTGAACTTGATGCCCTATGAATCCGAACAGCGGAGTGACTATGGGCTGGAGTTCTTCATTGTCAACTTGTATCCGATCCCAAGCCTTCTTGAAGATAACGTTGATAGAGCTGCCTGTATCTACAACAATCCGTCTTACATCGTAGTTGGCTATTAGAGCCTAGATCACCAGGGCATCCTCATGGGGCACCTCAATCCCTTCGAGGTCCTGAGACCCAAAGCTTATTAAAGGGCCTATTCTTTGGCTAGTGCTAATGTCATAACTTTCCAATCGGCGGCTGTGGGCCTTGCGGGTCCTATGAGAATCCCCATCCGTGGATCCCTCGGATACAGTTTCTCGCACGAGGGCTTTTCCCTTATCTTTTGCTCGATCGACCTCTTGTCGAAGTGGGGACTCTCGGAGCTCTTTAGAGGGCGTTGAAACTCTCTTCTCTGACTGGTGGTAGTCATCTTGGGTTCGCGGGGGAGTACGTCTACGATATGGTGAGTGTCGTTCGACGTCCTGCTTCCGGTCTGGAGAATGGCGTTCGGTAATTTGCCTCTGATTCGGAGAGATCCGTTCGGGAGCCAACCTTCCCCTAGTGTATTGGTAGCAATCTTTTGTTGTGTGACTTTCGCTCTGATGATAGGTATAGAAACGACCCATCATCATGGGGAACCATCTCTTAGGTCTCGGAGCTTGGAAGGCCTCCACTACGTGCCCGATCGTGTCTCCTCCTTGAGCTACCGGGCGATGCTGGCCCAATCGGGGGTCCTTATATCTTAATGGTGGAGGTGGCTTTCGCTCAAAGTGAGCTTCAGGCATGGTGACATTCGTCTCCTTTCTCTCGGAGAGCTGGATTTTCTCCACGTTGATGTACTCGAGTGCTCGGCTTTTCAAACTATCAAAATCGAGCGGAGGCTTCTTCACTAACGATATGAAGAATTCCCTTTCTAGCAGCCCTTGTGAGAATGAACCTCAAGAGTGGCTGACGGGATGTCTAAGGCCACCCGGTTGAATCGCTGAAAGTAATCCATCAGGGATTCCTTGGGCTTTTGCTTCAAAGAAAACAAGTCCAGTGTAGTCTTGAGATACCTTTTGCTGCTGGTGAAATGGTGTACAAATATCATCTTGAATTCCCCGAACGAATGAATGGAAGAGGTCGGGAGTTGGTTGAACCATCTCTGTGTCGGGCCTGAGAGGGTCGAAAGGAAGACCCTACATTTAACTCCGTCGGTGTACTGGTGCAATATAGACGCGTTCTCGAATAGGCATAAATGATCCTCGGGATCCGTCGACCCGTTATATTCACCGATATATGTTGGTCGGAAATGCTTGGGCAGTGGATCTTCCAAAATATTCACCGAGAAGGGGGGACCATTGGGCTCCCCCGACCCGTCGGGGATCACTCACTTACCCTTATTGACCTCTGAAGCCCTCCCGGCCGAGGATTCCCCGGATTGCTCTGGCCTGAGCGATACCTCGATCGGGGCTCTGAAGAAAGCTGGTGGCATTTCGAACGGGTGCGTCAAGTTTTGCTGAGGATCCGACGTCACTTCACCTAACCCCACGTGCATCCTCGGGGGAGGGTTCACGGGGTGCTGTGGATGCCACATGGTCTGCAGCTACTATTGCCACATCTCCTGTTGTTGTTGCAATGCTCCTTGTACTGCCGTAGCCACTATTTTATCGAGGTAACTTTGAGACATGGTGATAGTCAGTCTTCCAGTGTCGTCCATCGCGGTTTCTAGTTCAGAACTTGATGTTCTCACAGACGACATCAATTTGTTCCTACGCTAGACTCCTTGACGGATGAATCACCGGTGAGCTGGATGGCTAGCTCACTAGGCCTTCGCGGGCTGACAAATGGTATGAGGAACTTCAAGAGAGCTACACCGACGCTGGAGAGAAAAAGAAAACTGGAGGGTTAGAGGGAAGATCGGGAGGATACCGAACGTGACCACTCCGACGCTCAAGTCAGTGATCGGAAAAGAAAGAGTCGTCAGACAATGAAACAGTAATAGGATGTTTTTTTGCATACCTCCTGTCTGTATGAATAGACTTACTTATATACCTTCTAGAGAGAAGTACTCTTCTCATTAATGAAACATTTTGCCCCAGTAGGGGGTGTCTGCGACGGTAAGGGAGGTATTCGTACTGTTAGAACATCTTAACCGTATTGCCATCATTCCTTACACGTTCAGTATTTATTACTAATAGGTCTACGTTACGTCAAGCTTATAGCCCTGTCAGTCCTCATGGGAATGGTAACTGGGGGCTTATTCGAGCGGGAGATTTGTGGTTGATAGGTTGATTCTAGCCGGTCGGAGTATGATGCGTTCCGACCGGGAGATCTCTCTGAGCGAGTTTCTCCTTCGTGCTTTTGATTGGGTTTAACGGCTTTCCCCGATCGGGTGGAGGCGCCCTCGGCTAGGTGTTTTTCTTGTGATAGGTCGCGTTCGCCCGCTTGGGGATCTGCTGGCTCATTGGGTCTACTCGGTTTGAGGGTGGTGTGCTCCGACTGGGAGATATCAAATTCATCCGAATGGATTCCACGTAGACTACTGACTGTTGATTGTTTGACTTTTGTCCCAACACTTTCCGACCGGGAGATCTCTCTAAGCGAGTTTCTCCTTCGTGCTTTTGTTTGGGTTTAACAACTTTCCCCGATCGGGTGGAGACGCCCTTGGCGAGGTGTTTTTCTTGTGATACGTCGCGTTCGCCCGCTCAGGGATCTGCAGGCTCATTGGGTCTACTCGGTCGGAGGGTGGTGTGCTCCGACTGAGAGATATTAAATTCGTCCAAACGGATTTCACGTAGACTACTGACTGTTGATTGTATGACTTTTGTCCCAACGCTTGACCAATGACTTTCACGTGGATTCTTAGCTCTATATCCTCCATATCAATGATAAATAGAGTCTAATGGGGATAAGATCCATGTAATAGTTGGGACTGAAATGGCTTGTTGTCATGACTCACCCAAATGTTAGAAGTGATTCATTAAATTTGTTTGGTCCAATCGTTAGCTTAAATAGCTTAACCCCCAAGTTACCCCCAATTTAAAATTAATATATGATCCTCCTTCATTAGTCAACAACTCTCCATGTAGTGTAAGTTAAGGCATCACAGTCACAACGCAACAAGAGATATTAGACTGAAACATTGCCAAATTTACTTTGATGCCAACTGTTACATTCTCCCTATATAAGAGCCCATTAATTTTGTTAGACTCAACTACTAGTTCAACATGCTTAAATCCAAGCTGAAATGCATAATCCTGAGCTAATAGTAGTTCACTCTTGTAAATATATAAACTCTCATGATTAATCCACAACTCTTCATGTGGGACTTTTTAAAGAAGAAAGGAGAGGCCAAAAGGCCTATCCAATTGTAAATAAGCTAAATACATGCTGGATAGTAGGGGCACAACAACATATCACTTAAAATCACCAATTGGGTATGGTGGGGAGGACCAAACCAGTGCAATAGGACCAATCAGCCATTAGCCATCAAGGTGGGAGACCAGAAGAAGATGCCTAGACTAGCAAAAATGAACAGCTCAAGGAACCTAGGGGGTCAACAGCCAACCATCATCCAACTTCTCGGAGTCCCTAGGCAGCCCAATGTAACAACAGGGAATGAACGACCTTGTAGCTTGATCGCCAATCAACTTGGTGGTTGAGATTCAGTTGGCGAGATGAGTGCTAGAATGCAGGATTGTAAGGCAAGATTTGTAGATAGGAGTAAAGAACTATTTGGTGAAGCAATCATCAAGGCATGGAGCTATGAACACTGCCTGGAAGGAGGGCAAACTTCCATGTCAGCCTAAACTAGGGTGTTGATGTGTTGTTGATTAAGATAATCCGAAGCCAACTCTTTTGCTAGCAAAGTTCACTTCGAAATGCCACTTATCATTTCAGTTTCAATGTGTTTTTGCTCTTGCACCTAACTACTGGCTTGTCACCGATGGGAAAATTTTCTCTGTTGCAGAAATCATACAAAAGCTACCTTTCATGTTTGGAAGTGGAAAGGGAACTTTATCCAGTGTAGTTATCCAATTTTCCTATGTCGAACTGGAGCAAGCAAGTAAAGGATTCTCAAATGATAACCTCATAGGGATTGGAGGGAGCAGCAATGTCTACCGTGGAGAGTTAAAGGATGGAAGAATGGTTGCTATAAAGAAATTAAGAACATTACGAGGGTCAGAAATTGATCCTGAGTTTTTGCGTGAGGTATTGTTTGAATACATGTTTTATATTTCCTATTGCTTGTTCATATTTTTGTCAGTGATCTAATCATATTAGTGATGGTCTAATAAATTGCAGAATTTTTTATTATTAGATTCATTCTAGATTTTGGCATCTAGTTGTGTTGGTGATCAAGTTGATGAAGCATGTGTATCCCCCAAAACTCAAACTCTTGACTAATAAGGATCTCAACCTGTTTTCAAATCGTCAATAAAACCAGTTCTATATAAAATAAATGTCCTAGCTTATCTCTAAAAATCTCTTACAATCTCTTTTTTTAAAAATATTTTTTTTCTCATGTTGTAGCAAATTGGGGAATGAAAGTCACTGATAGTTGGTGTCGTAAATGTATTATCAATTTCTCATTTTTAATTTTTGAAACCTTCTCTGTACAGATTGAACTCATATTGAGGTTCAACCATTGTCATGTGGTGCTTTTGCTTGGGTACTGTATAGAAAACCAAGGAAGGCAATTAGAGAGGCTCTTGGTATTTGAGTATATGTCCAATGGGAACTTGAGAGACAGTTTAGATACAAAACAAGGGAAAGAAGCAATGGACTGGGAAACACGTGTGCAAATTGCATTAGGTGCTGCAAAGGGTCTGGAATATCTTCATGAAGCAGCTGCTCCCAGGATTCTGCATAGAGACATCAAAACCACCAACATTCTTTTGGATGACAATTATAGGGCTAAGGTGAGCAAGTTTCCTTGCACTATCAAACATGGTTAGCTTTTTTTTTCCCCTCAGCTTGATTTCCTCTTTAATGAAGATATTCAGCATTGTGAGAGAGAGCTCAATGACATAAAAAATCCATTTAATCGAATCCAAACTGAACTACGCAACTTGGTTGAGCATTCTTTTTTTGTTTCTTCATGCAGTTACCATTATGTATGCAAAATAAATATCCAATTGATTCATCATTGCTGATGTCTTGTTGGACTTAAAAACAATCATGAAACTAATTTATCACTATCACAGTAAGTCCTGCTTATCATGAACAAGGGAGAAAGACATCAACAAATTGTTCCCTCAAAATGATAAAGAACAAAACAAAATAACTGCCTTGCCTAATTTCTTTTCCTCTTATACTTTTTTCATAGTTCTTCTTACTTGAACTTCAAAATATTAATATTCTTCAAAAAAAAAAGAGAGAGAGAGAGAATTTATTGTTTGTTAAGTTCATTGCTCAACTACTTATACCAAAAGGTCAAGCTGTTAGGAAACAAACCAATTTATACTTTTATACCTCAATCTTCATATGTGGGTGGATATGCTTAACTTTAATAAAGTTGAAGCAACTTGGAGGCTTCAACTAGAAACTTGTATTGCCATAGCATTTTTAAATTTGCATCTGTAGTCTTCGTGCATTTGTTTGATGCACATGTTTCTTAGATTTCATGCAATTGTTTAATTTAAAATACAAAATTTGACATACTATTTGCTTAGTCAAACTTCCTAGTGCTGTTAGAAAATTCATTTTTCACTGCTGCACTCAATGGACAAAATTTTTCATGCTTGCTTTATTCTCATTGATTATACAACTTTGAGTTCTGTTTGATGTTTGAATAGATAATTTTCTCTCATCTTGCAGATAACTGATCTTGGTATGGCTAAACAACTAATGGCAGATGATGTTACTAGTTCTTCCAGTTCTCCAGCAAGAATGCTAGGGACATTTGGGTATTTCGCACCGGAGTATGCCATCATTGGAAAAGCATCACAAAAGTCGGATGTATTTAGCTTTGGAGTGGTTATTCTTGAGTTGATCACTGGTCGCAGACCTATTTTTAAAGCTACAAATAAAGGAGAAGATAGCCTTGTGATATGGGTAAGTTTCTCAAGCATCATACACCATTCTATTTTTAGAATTTGAACATATTTAGCATTAAACAAGCTTTACTTGCCAAGTTTTTCCATTAGTGAATTCTGAGCTCTTTTTTTCCTGAGCTTGGGAGATCCTAGTCCCATTCCATAGATTGAAATAACCGAGTAGGTTAACATTTCTGGTAATCGTCCTTGTTGCACAGTAAAAGAATTGGATTGTTTTGGTTGCACATTTTTGAGAAACAACATTGAAAGATCAATAGGGGACTAGGTTTTCATTAACAATGTGAAATAAAAGCAAGTAGGTCAACTTACCAGTTATTGCTATCATGGCATGGTAAATGCATTGTCTTACTTTAGTCGAGCATTTTGAGAATCAACTTCATTTTTGATCTTGCATATGACTGCAGGCAACAAGTCGTCTTCGGGATAGCAAACTAGTTGTCTCTGAGTTACCAGACCCAGTTCTAAGAGGAAAGTTCCCTGAAGAAGAAATGCAAATAATGTCTCATTTAGCAAGAGAATGCTTGCAATGGGATCCAGATTCAAGACCAACGATGAGCGAAGTTGTTCAGATTCTTGTAACAATTGCTCCTGGAAAATCTAGAAAGAGAAATATGCCGACAAGTCTTCAGTGGGTAAATAATTCACTTTCTTCGCTATCTAACATGTGTTTGGAAACTCTTGCTGCATATGAATACACCATCTTTCACAATTTACAATTCATGCATTCTTCTTTCCTTATGTGATGCAACAATTTTCCTCATACAAACAAAATTCAGTTTCTTCGCTATGTTTTATACGTTATTGCCTTTCTTCACTTTAATAGCATTGATCTTTTTTGTCAATATATATTCTCGTAGTTTTAGAGATTTAGGAATCCACTTAGGCATATTGATGCAACACAAAAAACCATCAAATTTATCTGATACTATTTGATGCAACGCTAGAGAAACAATATCACAGAGAAAGTAAACAATCTCATAAAGAACAACTAAAACACACGAAGAGGAAATATTATTATGCAAAAGATGATTAATATGAGAGATTGTGAACCCTTTAAAGACTCCAACCATTCAATGAAAGAAATAATTTCATACCTAGAAGGATTCAATTGGAGTTGGAAATAAACCAAATTACAAACTAGGAAATGAATCAAGTGAAATTAAACTTCTACCAAACTTCTATACAATTTTAAATGGGATTATTATTATTAATCTTTAAAAGACTTAGTCTCCTGAAAAGAATCTACCAAAAAAAACTCTTATTAATTTAAAGAAATTAATAAGAGATAACTCATAAGTTAACATTTATATTCTTGTGAACACATGGAGATCCAGTTCTGATTCATGGCATTTCTACATGACTGCATCATAATATTCTGAAATAGTTGTACGATCATGTTGAGGGCATATATCGATTATACATAGACCAACATGCTCGTTGAGCCTATTGTGCAGGGTAGATTGGTTGAATTAGATCAACCATTGTGAGCTAAACGAGTCAAAGAAAATATTCCATATAGAGATATTTTATCATTATGAAAAACTATTTCCTATTTATTCCTTATAATATCCCTATGAACCAAACTCAAGAAACTCTGTTCCACATACCAAATTAAGAAAAGTCAATTCCATTTCCTTTCATAGGAATAGTTATTTCCTTCATTTCATTCCCTGAACCAAACTAAACTCAAAAGTAAGGGGAGAAAATTAATAATTTTTGTGACTTTTTGGCATAGTATTAGTCGTATTAGTCCTTAGAGTCATCTAGTACTTGCCTTAAACATGAAACTTTCTTGCTTTACATATTATTTTGTATCTCTACAGAGTTCATACGCCCCCAACACCAGGGAATCCAGCCTAATTCAAAGTACAGCAGTTACAATTGAACAACATGAACCAAGTGGAGTGAGCTCTGCTCGATCGCATCCTCCCCGTTCCATGTCGATACCAATTGAACAACAGCACTTGTGCAAAGAGCACCAAATAGAGTTGGAGATAGAGCATACTGATAGATTGATACCATCGAGATCAAACTCATGGAGTGGGAGGTCCTTGGAAGATGAAATTGTGGACTTGTTCGAGCCTTGTTTTGAATCCTTTAGACAGGCAAATATGGCACCCTCCTCCCTGTTCCATGTTGATACAATTGGATGAAACTTGTGCAACATATACCAAATGAAGTTGGAGGCACAATGCGATTATGGATCGCGGTTGAAAGAACCAATCCGTCCGCCCGATTATAGGAGTTGAACTAGCAATAGGAATGAATTTTTTTCTATTCTTAGATGTCCTACGATAATTTTTTATTTGTTTGGGGAAAAGTTTAGAATGAGGCATTCCTGTTTAAAGTCATTGAAGGAATATTGTTATTTTTTATTAATATCGAAAGGGTGCAACATTGTATTTCTCTTTATCCTGATTTCTTAACAAGTTAGTTTGAATCATTGATAACAACTCATGTGGGCGATGGATAATATGATCAATAGAGATTGCCCGCTGTCCCCAGAGCGTAATGCAGACAGTGAACGCATGATATTTCTAACGTAATAATCAGGGATCGAATCCTCAGGAACTCATGACCTGATTGTTCTACTTCATCATGTGCCTTCCGCTTGTGTACCTGAATTTATCTCCCTTCATATCCGTGGGACCGACTCTAGGAGAGTTGATATGGCAGTTTTAATTTTTTTTTTTCAAATAGAGATTGCTTATTAAAATATAGAGAATTTAGGATATAAATATTCAATATGGTTCATTGATACAAGATACACGTATGAAAGAGATGAGATCATGAAAATTTATTTAAAAGTTGTTACAAATATATTTAATTTTAAAAGTAATGTAAAATAATTAAAAATATTAACTAACATAAAAAATATAGACTAGTGAAAACTAACCAAAATTTAGATAGATTAATAAAAAAAATACTCAAGTCATTTTGAAAATTATGAAATAAAAAACAATAAAATTTCCTTTCAAATGCCAAACTAAAGAGCAGCAATTATTTTATTATTATTGTTTTAAAAAAATTATTATTATATAAAATAAATTGTTTTGCTTAGTGTACTAGGTTGTGAGTGATGCTTAGCTTAAGTATATTCTGTGAGCTAATGAAGGAAAAGAAAGTTCATTCTATCCATTTTGAGAAGACGAAAAAGATTGAAATTTATTTATTGATAGATTTAAAATCTGTTTCTTTTTTAAATTTTATGCAAGAAGCAAGAAAGTACCTTGATTTTCTTGGGATGTATTTTAGGGTTTGTTTTGTCATCCGTCCTTTGAGGTAAACAATACAAGAAGGGAATGGAGGTCAATTAGTAAAATAAAGAAAGATAAATTACATTTATATAAAAAACCTAAACACACAGAAATGTACTTGATTCTTCGCCCCATTTCTTTCTCTCCTCCTCCCTCTTTCTCTCTCTTCCTCCGCTCGTCGCCCTCCCTCCCTTTTCTTCAAACCCTAGCCTCCGATCCCTGCAGCGCGCGTTTCCTCCCGGCGGCAGGCAACCGATCGACCTCTGTCAAGGCCTAGGCTTGATCGAGGGCCACCGGAGGCGGTCTCCATCAATAAATTCGAGGAAAAGGGGGCGGCAACTCACGGCAAACCACCGCGGCGAGGATGAGCGCCCAGAAGAGGCGGACCTTCAAGATCGAAGCGTTCAAGCACCGGGTGGAGATCGATCCCAAGTACGCCGAACGGACATGGAAGGTGTTGGAGCATGCCATCCACGAGATTTACAATCACAACGCAAGCGGCCTCAGCTTCGAGGAGCTGTACAGGTTCATCGATCTCCTCGCTTTTTTGATTCATCGCCGCCATCGGTCTTCTTATCCATTTCGTTAATTATTATATAGATATATGTACTTTCCGCCGGAATGAGATCTTTTTGTTTTAAATTGAAACCCGACCTCGGTATTACTCTAGTTTCTGGGAAACTGGAAGCTCTCAGATGGTTGTATAACACTGGTTTATTGTCACTGTACGCATACCATCGCCGTGAAAGTGAGTAGCGAGTTCGTAACATTTGCAGATGAGTACACAGTGAGTTGAATATCATCCATTTATGAGTATTGGTAAGCAACCATTTTTCTCATGATTGTATTCACTTTGCCTGGTGAATATTCTTAGCCTTCCTTGATTGTCAGTGGTATTGTATCAATGTGACGGCCTTAATCAATTAAGCTAGCTGTTGGGTATACCAGTACACTTTAGGATTTTCCTGAAAATGAGTGAAATTGGCATCTGTAATACTCAATTTAAGCTTTTTATTTGCTACAGCAAGTACCTGGGATTCTTCAGCTTAGACATTGAATTCTTTATTCTCCGTCTCTATTTCATGTTACATGTTTTTGCATGTTAGTTATTACCACTTCTAGCTGATTTCATTGTATGATTTATTCTGTGACACGGTCTAGATCAGAGTTAGGTTGAATCACTTTATTAGAGAAAGTCTAATTCGATTAAAATCCGTGTATGGTTTATTTTGTATTACTGTGTCTAGATCAGACTTAAGTCAGGTTGAGTCTTTTTATTAGAGAAAGTCTAACACATTTTTCCTTTTTAATATACTTAAATTGGATTCTATTTTGTTGGCTTTTAGTTCTTAATTAACATAAATTAGGAACAAAATTAACTTTGCTTAATTTTAAATAATTGATGTAATATTTTTTTTCCTGGCCAATAGGCCTTGTTCTCGCATTTGGTCCTTTTTGCTTACTCATCATTGTTGGTCCTCTCTCTATTCTATATAGTCTGTACTGTCATATGTATGCACATTAAATTATTAACATTTTCTCTGTTTTGGTTCTTGATCATTTTGGACCTTTATTCAGTTATTGTTAATTCACAGTGATTTTGCTTACGTTTACTGCTGATTATGGGATGTCATAAGTCATAACATTGTTAAGTAATATTAGATTGCTAAATAAGTTGCATATAATCTGAGGGGTAAATGCATGAAACAACAGAAGTGGATTTTCATGCAAAATCAGTTGATTGTCTTGCAAACCATCAACGGTGTGCTTGTATATCTCACTATAGACTGCATGAGTGTCGCTATTCCTGATGTTAGAGACAATAACTTCTTAAAACATCAGAAAGGGTATAACTGTTGAAACAGAAACATAGATTACACAAGTTAATTTCTATTAAGATCTTTTTTTTTCATCCACCTAATGATGATGTTCAAAGTTCATTACCGTTGACACATCTGTATAGTCATCTGATTTCTGTGGGCCTATATGAGTGGATTGGTGAGGTTTATTGATTTGCTTTTTTTTCAAGATCTCCATGGTTTGGAACAAGATAATTTGGTCAATTTGGGCTTAGCTTATCAGAAAGTTAAAAATCGCCACTGATTGTCATCTTATAAACAATGATACATGCGTACAGAAAATGCAAAGTCACTTATGGATACCACTAAACAATGTGCAAATTGTGTTCGCTAAATAGCAGATTAAAATTCCGAGCCGTTTCACTCGATACGGGAGAAATATTTCGTTCCGCCCACGGACCGGCATAACGCCGGCACCCAGAGGCATTGTGCGGGTTCAATGACGCATCTAGAGGCGTTGCGCAACCCAGTGATGCATTTGGAGACGTCCAGGCGTGTTGCCCCGACTTGGTGATGAGTTTGGACGAGCCGGCGTGCTTGCGGTCGTCGCGGAATAGGGAGGTTTAAACTTAGGTTTAATAAAACTCAGGTTAATAATTTTAATCAACTCCCAGCTATGATTGAGATAATTTAAATAAGCTTAATTAAAGGCTAATAAAATTATCTCATTAATTTAATATATATATATATATATATATATATTATCTTTTATTTTTTTATATTTAGATTAATTTTTTTTATTTCTAATTAATATATTTTATATTTAAAAAATATCAAAATTATGTCGGCACGATACGGTACCGAAATAGAATCGTATTGTTCCGGTCCAGAAAGAGAACTCTCAACAAAACAAAGCTGGAACTAATCAAGATCAATAGGAAAAGGAG
>JBBUKS010000035.1:1092197-1105904 GCA_038050645.1 Hedychium gardnerianum
CAATGGCGTAAAATGATCCATATAGCCGACCCCACATAGTGGGATAAGGCTCGGTTGTTGTTGTTGTTGTTGTATATATAGATATATTTTATCTTTTATTTTTTTATATTTAGATTTTTTTTTTATTTCTAATTAATATATTTTATATTTAAAAAATATCAAAACTATGTCGGCACGATACGGTACCGAAATAGAATCGTATTGTTCCGGTCCAGAACTGAAACCTCGGCATGTTTCAAGTTTTTAAACCATGCTAAATAGTTGTTTATTTTTGGTCACTATTGGATACAAACTGTCCACAATACTTTTACATGCACAGGGACAGAGAAAACCCATTGGAAAACAAGAGAGTTCTGGATCTTCTATAAAACTCCTCACATTCTCTCCTTTTCTAATTTCCTTCATCTTTTAGTGACAATAGGTGAGTTGTCAAAAGCGCGAGGCGCAAAAAAACGCTCAAGGGTCTTGGGGCTTAAAGCACAAAGCGAAGCACACGCTTTACGGAAAAAACGTAATAAACAAGAGGACTATTATATCTATTAAAAATCTTTGAAAATGTCTTTGAAAATCCAAATGATCATAAATAAAATATTCTTTGATGAAGCTATAGATTATTCAAAAAACTAAAAATAAATCGAAAGTCTTTGAAAATATGATAGATGAAAATATCAAATATCAAAATAATCTTCTTCATCTCCATTGTCCAAATCTACGTCATTTGCTCCATCGCTTGATTTATATCCATCGGTATCTTCTTCATCTACAAGGCTAGTTTGAGCTGAAGATTATTTTTTTTTTGTTGCTGAAGCAGATGATGATGCTCCTTTTGAAGAAGACGCATTTCGAGATCAAAAGTCATACATACTTTCACCAACCCCAAATGCTCATGCTACATCACTCTAACGCAAATCTTCACCTTCATAGACAAATCATTATCATTGTCTTTATCACTGTCATCCAATTTTTCCAACAACCATTCATTACTATCATTTATCTTTGACAAAGTAAGAGGATCAATCTTATTTCGCATGTCATATCTTCGCCTCAAAGCTCTGTCGTACTTGATATATACCAAATCATTCAATCGGTGTTGAGATAACCTATTTCTTTTCTTAGAATGTATCTACCAAAAAATTAAAATGTAAAAAGTTAAGTTCATAATATAATTTTTAATGTGTATTAGAAAACTCTAACTTACATGTTCAAAAATACTCCAATTACATTCACAGCCTGAAGAAGAGCATGTGAGGTTCAAAATTCATTGCAAATGTTTTTAATTCAGGTGTTGATGCACCATTAGAAGACCACCAATCAGCTTCAAACACAAAAACATATAAAATTAACTTTATTACCATCCAATATTGATATTGCACAATATATTATTTACGGATTTACTTGGTGATTTTGAAGTTTTTTGTCTGATAGCCATTGGCAAATCAAAAAAAGTCCTTTTTCTTTCTTGTAATTTTTCAATTGATTCGTGATCTTATCTTGTAAATCCTCACCTCTCACCAATCTAGATATGCACTGGCACAAACCCTCCATCACTTCTACATCATTTTCTATGTTAGGGTTTGAGTAAAAACACTCTAGATTCAATAAATATCCGGCTGCATGCAAAGGTCGATGGAGTTGAACGTTCCATCTTTTGTCAATGAATTCAAAAATGCTACGATATTTCTCTTTATTATTGTTAAATGATGCAGCGATAACTTCTTTGCCTCTGGACTTATAAATATAACCCATAGGAGATTTTTTTTCACCAGCCGCAATACTTTCACCAATGGGCTATCAATTTTTAATGCAAAAATCATATTTTTCCAAAAAGAAGACATCAATATCACTTCTGCTACATGCTTTCCAGCCATCTCTTTAGAAAATTGACTATTTGCCCACTTTTCAGATGTAAACATCTTTCTCAAATTTGCTTGTTGTATGTGAAATCGCTTTAAAGTAAAAAAAAAGCGGTTGCGAAACGTGTCTTTGTGGTTCTTACCATGTCTCTTTGTCTAGTAAACTCTCTCATGCTCAATACTTGTTGTATGTTGTAAATATAACCATTCACCCATCAACGCCCGTTCATGCAATTTTTTGAGATGAGAAATTTTGAATATATCCTCTAGCAACAAATCTAAACAATGAGCTGCATAGGGAGTCTAGTACAAGTGTGGAAATCGGTTTTCCAAAAGTTGACTGAAAAAACATAGTAAATTTAGTCAAAAAATTGAAAATATTATCCAATTCTTAATTGAAAGTAACATAAATTTAAAATATTACCTGCACTTACATTGCAGTTTGCATTATTTGTTACAACCTGAACCACATTCTTTTCTCTAATGCGATACATAAATTTAGAAAGTAACTCAAACATCTTGTCAGCTGTGTGAGAATAGCCTGAAACATCAACTGATTCAACAAATACACTTCTTTTAGGATCATTTACCAAAAAATTTATAAGAGTCCTATCCTTTTTATCCGTCCATCCATCTGCCATGATTGTGCACCCAAACTTAGCATGATCTTCTTCGTGGGATTTGAGAAGCGAGTTCGTATTTGCCAACTCATTCTTGAATACTTAACCCTTACTTCATGGTATGATGGCGGTTTCATCCCCGATTCAAATTGACCAATAACTTCAATACAAGACCCAAAAGAATCATATTTAACAACATTGAAAGGAATTTTGGCATCATACATCCATCTAGCAAATTTCTCAACCGCAATATCGCTTAACTTCTTTTTATTTTCATCAAATCATCCTTTGTTTTTCGCACGTCTTTGTTTGACAATTTTATCAATATCTTTCATAAAATAAAGATTAATCGGTCCAGTTTATTTACACTTGTTACCTTAGACTGTAGGATGGATGCTTGGATCGGATATTGGCCGTTTCTCTTTCCCTTTAGTTTAAAGATCATCTTCATGTTCTTCTAAATTTTCCAAATCATCAATATCATCAAAATGAGGAATATCATCCATTTGATTTTTCAAATTACTTTTTTTCTTTTGCATGAACTCTCTAATTTTTTCTTTAACATGCTCGAGACATTTTGGACAAGCTTTCACATTTCTATTGTCCTCAACTAAATGTAGCTTGGGTCGATAAATTCCGCCATTTGTTATTTTACCACAAAAAATACAACTGACAATATTTGGATTTTTAGGATCCAAACATGTTGCATAATTCCAAGTAATATCCGTTCGAGTTGATGAAATTGTTGTATTTGACATGGTTAAAACTTAAGACCACTGAAATTAATAATAACCAATCAATAAAAAAAATACAAAACAGTAAAAAAATAAAATTCAGAATATAAATCTGATTTATATGAATTAATAAAATTTATTAGAATTTTTTTAATTTTAAATATATTTTATTGGGATAATTTAATTAGGATTTCTGAAAGTTTTTTCGAACTATCTCATTTAAGTTGGGAGTTGATTGAATTAATCAAATCACAGAAAAGAAGATTATTACCAATGATCGAGAGACTTCCGGTGGTGAGAGGCAGACCGATCGACTTAATGATCGATTTAAAAAGGGTTTAGGGCTTTAAACTAAAAAAAAAGAGGAAAGCTATCTGCGCTTCATGCAAACGCAAACGCTTGTGCATTTGCGTGAAGCGCAGTGAAGTGTGCGCTTCAGAGACCTCGTGCGCTCTGAGGTCCCTGAAGCGCAGTGAAGCGTGCGCTTTAGAGATCTCGTGTGCTTATGAGGTCCCTGAAGCGCAAGGCTTGCGCCTCATTCATGCTTAAGCGAGCCAAACACTCGCTTTTAACAACTATGATGAAGACAGCTTTAACTTGTATTTTTAGCTATTAATGAAATTAAGTTATGTTTATAAACAGCCCAAGCTTCAGACAATCACACTGATTGTGAAACTCACATAACCACTTAACTTATACTTACAAGACCTATAGCTTGTGATAATTGGGTAAATTACCATGTAAATAGATGCCCGACTAGTCAAACTTCATGCATGTTGTAAGTATATTATAATATACTTGGAATTTTATACATGAGACCATAAATATGGAAAGAGAATTTCCTTTTCATTGCATGATCTTTCTATTTGATCCCAACACAATCAAATCATAAGGCATCCAAAGAACAAGGCTATGCTAGTATTGTTATTCAAACTCTCACTGTAACCTCGTATAAACAGAATTAAAGCTATATGAATGATTTGAATGTTAGAATAGGGGTAAAACTCTAAACAAGTAGTAGCTAAGCTTCTGCAATAAAAGGACACATTTTGCCCAACAACTTGTTAAGTCATTTCACCTGAAAAACATTGAAATATAAATTAATTTTACTGAAGAAAGAAAATATTTAAAACTGTACTTGTAACTATTAATTTAAACTGTTGTCTTGCAAGTGATAAATATTTTAGAAATCAGTATAGACATTTCTATAATATTTAATACTGAATGCATTTTACATATGCACTATATGGTGCACACCATTTAGATATGTTTTTTAAAACCTTGAGACCGATGGTTATGAAATTATGGTCTGGTGTTATTGGCATTATATGAGCATGTGCGACTTTGTAGTGCCTTATGTGATCAGCTCAGTAATATTATATTAGAGTTTGCAATATCATCAATTGAAGGGCAATAAATTCTATATTTTGTTACATGATTTAGCTTACTTCGTTTCATATTATTTTACATTTTCTTTTTTAACTTTTCATTTCATTTTTCAATATCCTGAGCCAAAATGTTTATCTAGCTTCTCATCAAATGAAAATGTTCCATTTCTTATTTCTTAACTTGTCCAAGTTCTTTACAAACGTTCATCAGCATAAAAAAGGTGGTCATTGGCTATTAGAATTATGTCCCCATTTGATTATCTTCATGTGTCTCCCTTTGTGCTTTTATTCATTTGAATTTTATGAAGCACATGCCCAATTGACATGGAAGCATGACTAAAATATATCTATTAAATCTACTCTCACCCTTGATATGTCAAACCAACTTAAATTATAACTCCACCTTTAGTTGGTTATCAACATAGAAAATGCTTAGACTAATAACCATCATGTCAGATTGGCATGGAAAACATGGCTATTAAAGCTACGCTCATCCTTTATATCATATCATCATCAAGCCATTTTTTGTCCCACCTATTTGGGGTTGTCTTACACTCAATCCTTTAGTTGCCAGTCCAATTTAAATCTTTACTCCATCATGAATATATTGATTTTAGTTCATCAAAAGGACACTATGCGTGTACTAAATATTACTACATGGTCAATTGATTTTGGCAGTATTACTATTTCCTTAGACATTTTGTTATGACATGGTGTAAATTCCCTTCAAGAGAATTTGAGGGGACAAATCTTTTAGTTTATTTTATTTCTCTCATATCATGTTTTTGGTACCTCGATTTCAGGAATGCTTACAATATGGTGCTCCACAAGTACGGAGAAAAACTTTACTCTGGACTTGTAACCACTATGACAGGGCACCTAAAGGAAATTGCAAAATCAATAGAAGATGCTCAGGGAAGTTTATTTCTAGAGGAGCTCGACAGAAAATGGGGAGAGCACAACAAGGCATTGCAGATGATCCGTGACATAATGATGTACATGGATAGGACATTTGTACCTTCTAGCGGCAGGACACCTGTTCATGACCTTGGGTTGAATCTCTGGAGAGATAACATTATTCATTCCAGTAAAATTCAGTCCAGGTTACTGGATACACTCCTTGACCTTATACACAGGGAGAGAAAAGGTGAGGTAATTAACCGAGGTCTTATGAGGAATATAACAAAAATGTTGATGGACCTTGGACCTGTGTACCAAGAAGATTTTGAGAAGCCATTTTTAGAAGTTTCTGCTAGTTTTTACAGTGGTGAGTCCCAGCAACTCATAGAGTGCTGTGATTGTGGTGAGTACCTGAGGAAAGCTGAGAAACGACTCAGCGAAGAAACCGAAAGGGTCTCCCACTACCTAGACAGTGCAAGTGAAGTGAAAATAACTAGTGTAGTAGAGGGGGAGATGATTGCCAACCACATGCAGAGACTGGTTCACATGGAGAATTCTGGTCTTGTGAATATGCTTGTAGATGACAAGTATGAAGATTTGGCAAGGATGTACAATTTATTTCGCCGTGTCACTGATGGGCTTTCAACAATTAGAGATGTAATGACTGCCCACCTAAGAGAAACTGGAAGGCAGTTAGTTAGTGACCCTGAAAAATTAAAGGATCCAGTGGACTTTGTTCAACATCTGTTGGATGAGAAGGATAAATATGATATGATCATCAGCAAATCATTTAACAATGACAAAACCTTCCAAAATGCTTTGAACTCTTCATTCGAATACTTCATTAACCTGAACAACCGGTCCCCTGAGTTCATTTCCCTTTATGTTGACGATAAGCTCCGTAAAGGGCTGAAAGGCGTAACTGAAGAGGATGTGGAGATTGTGTTGGACAAAGTGATGATGTTGTTCCGCTATTTGCAGGAGAAGGACGTATTTGAGAAGTACTACAAACAACATTTGGCGAAGAGGCTTCTTTCTGGAAAAACTGTCTCTGATGATGTGGAAAGAAGTATGATCGTTAAGCTCAAGACAGAATGTGGATACCAGTTTACTTCAAAATTGGAAGGCATGTTTACCGACATGAAGACATCTGTGGATACTTTGCAAGGGTTCTATGCAAGTCAACATGCTGAGATTGGAGATGGCCCGACCCTCGCTGTGCAAGTTCTCACGACTGGTTCATGGCCAACACAACCTAGTCCACCCTGCAATCTTCCACCTGAAATTATCGGCATATGTGAGAAGTTTCGAACATATTATCTTGGAACCCATACTGGACGGAGATTGACATGGCAAACAAATATGGGCACAGCGGACATCAAAGCAACATTTGGCAAGGGCCAGAAGCACGAGCTGAATGTTTCAACCTACCAAATGTGTATTCTCATGTTGTTCAATTCTGCGGAGCGGTTGTCATACAAAGAAATTGAACAGGCCACAGAAATCCCAGCTTCGGATCTGAAGCGTTGTCTTCAATCTCTCGCTTGTGTCAAAGGTAAGAATGTCCTCCGCAAGGAACCGATGAGCAAAGACATAGCTGAAGATGATGCTTTCTACTTCAATGACAAGTTCACGAGCAAGTTCATCAAGGTAAAGATAGGTACCGTGGCAGCACAAAAGGAGTCTGAGCCTGAGAAGCAGGAGACACGCCAAAGAGTCGAAGAAGACCGAAAACCTCAGATCGAAGCGGCAATCGTGAGGATTATGAAATCCAGAAGGGTGTTAGATCATAATACCATCGTAACTGAAGTCACATCACAACTGCAATCTCGATTCCTGCCAAACCCTGTGGTGATAAAGAAAAGAATCGAGTCTCTCATCGAGCGAGAGTTCTTAGAAAGGGATAAAGCAGACAGGAAACTGTACCGCTATCTTGCTTGAATGCCGCAAGGGCTTCTCGGCTATTCATTCACATCTTGCTACTTTGTTCGATATTATTCAGTATCAAAATTCCTGTCGATGTTTTCTCATGAACACATGTCGATACTTTCTGTTATAGGTTTGTGCGACTTCAGTCGTCTGATCTACTGCATAATCTTTTGATTTCTGCTCTTCTATGGTTTTCTTTTCCCTCATGATCATAATCTGCATTTGTTTTGGACCACAAAGTTGAGTATTGTTTCCGTCGGCTCTCAACAACAACGGAGATGGTTAGTGGTCATTGGCAAGAGGTTTTTGTATATCATATTGCAAAGAAATTATATTTTTGTAACGAAGATGTATGCATAAAGATAAATTTTAATGGTCTTTTTAATCATTAATTACTCATTTATGATGCAGACGCAAGATTAATTATTCATAAATTTTAATTTTGAAATGCTAAATGTAACGGTTATTTTATTACCACTAATATATTATATAAATGAATAAAGTAAAGTATTTATATTATTATTAAATTAATATTTTATATTCACACATGGGCAATTAGTTTAAATTAAAATGCTGTTAGTTAGGATTGCACTCATCCTCACTTCTGAATCTCTTTCCGTCGGTGCCTAAAGTTATCGCGTAGAAACCACCTCGAAGTGTCACCTATTAGACAGATCTGGTCGATTCCATCGCCCGCCCATCGCTAGCCACTACGGGCATGGCCGGAATCCGCCCCGCTCGCCCCTCCGCCAGCTTCCGCGCCTTCTTCTCCTACAAGGTCTTCGCCTCCGCCCTCTTCACCCTACTCTTCGTTGCCGCCCTCTCCGCCTTCCTCTCCTCCCCTTCATCCCCCTCCCGCTATTCGCCCACCTCCGCCCTCCGCGGTCGATTCCTCGCCTCCGACCCCCTCCGTGCCCGCGTCGACCTGATCTACCGCCAGGCCGCCGACCACTCCGTCCTCTCCACCGCCTACGCTGCCTATGCCCGCCGCCTCAAACTCGACTCCTCCCGCCAGCTCCGCGTCTTCGAGGGCCTCGCCGATTCCCTCTCTGACCTCTCCCTCCGACTCGAAGGCACCGTCTTCGACGATGAGGACGCCCTGCGCGCCATCGAGAAAGAGGCCAAGGACCGCGTCAAGTTCACCCGCCAGCTCATTGCCGAGTCCAAGGAGGCATTCGATACCCAGATTAAGATCCAGAAGCTTCGCGATACCATTTTTTCCGTCCGCGAGCAGCTCCACCGCGCCAAGAAGCTCGGAGCCATCGCGGGTTCTATCGCCGCGGGATCCACGCCCAAGAGCCTCCACTGCCTCGCCATGCGCCTCATGGAGGAGAGGATCGCCCATCCCGAGACATACCGCCACGCTGCCGTGGCCGCCCCGGCCGATCCCGAACTCTACCACTACGCCATCTTCTCCGACAATGTCATCGCCGTCTCTGTGGTGGTCAACTCCGCCATCAAGAATGCCGGGGAGCCCTGGAAGCACGTTTTCCACGTCCTCACCGACCCCATGTACCTGGCCGCCATGCAGGTCTGGTTCGTTCGCCGGCCGCCGACTGGCGGTGCCAAGGTGGAAGTGAGGTCTGTCGCCGAGTTTAGCTTCTTGAACGCCTCCTATTCGCCGGTTGTGAGGATGCTCGAGGGTGGGCGGCGGGACCTGTCGGTGCTCCATTACCTGAGGTTCTACCTGCCACAAATGTTCCCTAAGCTGAGGCGGATCGTTCTCCTGGAGGATGATGTGGTGGTGCAGAAGGATCTGGCAGGCCTCTGGAGCGTCGATCTGGATGGGATGGTGAACGGCGCTGTGGAAACGTGCTTCGGGGGTTTCAAGAGGTATAACAGGTACTTGAACTTCTCAAATCCTCTAGTTCAGAGACAGTTCAGCTCGCGGGCGTGTGCTTGGGCCTACGGAGTTAACGTCTTCGACCTTGATGCCTGGAGAAGGGAGAAATGCACTGAGCAATTCCACGAGTACCAGATCCTGGTGAGAATTCCTTCCTTTGAGTGTTTCTGTACAGCATCATACTGTTGTTTATTTGAATTTGGCTCCTTATTTTTGCTCCTATTAGAACCCTTTTGTCTGCGTATGGCTCTGATGCACTATATAGCTTTTTCCCTTCTTACTATAGTTGAGATCAAACTTAGGTATTATTTATCTTATTGTGTTTTCGATTGTTCACTTAAGTGCTTATCTTAGCAATACATACATCATACAAATTTGATAATGGTACTGAAAAAACACAAATTTACTTTTTGGAACATGATTTTTTTTCTGCAATAAATTAGAAATTGTATGGTGTTTATTCTTGTCTGTCTTATCTAATTATCACACGTCAGTTGTCTTTGCATAACTCCCAGCTCCTTGAATGATTAAATCTTTGTTTGATCTTTCTCTACTTCTACAACATTTGAGGTTCAACACTTTCTTTATGATTTTAGATAATGTACAACATTCAAGGTGGCAGTTGGACCACCTTGATATCACTTTTCCAATAAGAATATTAGTTCTTCTCTTATCCTTGGAGTGTGTACCACTTGATGTGTACTTGTTTGTTAGCTTGAAGGCTGACTATTGGATTAAGGACAATTCAACTAATTGATATTCGATTGAGATGGTTGAAGAAGTTTCAAATTTCTCAAATTTGGGATGAGTTTCTTATTAGAGAATTAATGTTGCTCTACCAAAATTGAACACTAGCACTGCAACTCCTCACATGTGCAACATAAGTGGCTTGGCTATCTCTAGCATTATCACTCTCATGTTCTAGGTGGCCTCTACATCTTTCGGAGCATCCCTTCTCATACTCTCTCTCCATTCTTGAAATGTGTAGCGTGGCTTGCATCACCTGGAGATTGTTATCCAACCCTCATAGGCTTCATACATAGGCTTGCTTGGCGCTTGGCAATCAAACTTTTGTTGCCAACTTTTTATCATCTGACAGCTCATTCTTCTCAATTAATTCATAGAAAGTGATTGCTTGGCACTTGGTGATGTTTTATCCACATAATGTCTTCATAATGGGATATTATATCCATGGTAGTTACATTGCCAATAGGTTCCTATGTGAGATTGATGACATGATTCTTCCTTGCCATGGAAGAAGTTAGAGTGATATTAAATTAGACTTTCAGGCCTTCTAAGCAAGATAAGAAAATAGGGAGACAGATGATGATGAAGAGACAGATAACCGCAGGGAAAGAAAGAACTAAATTGTATATTCCCTGTTATTTACTTGGATCAATATAATGATGATTTCCCCCCTAATTTTTAGTTTCCGATTCAAGCTTCTTTAATCTTCATGTCTTGCTCCCACATCCTCCTCCGTCAACTAGTTTATCTTCCCTAAGGTTTTTATCTCATCCTAATCTCTTATTCTTCTCAACCAACAATAACTGTAAAGAGGAAGAGTGTGAGGAAAAAAGAGAAGAGGGAGGAGGAGATTAGTGAACAAGAAACAGATTGGATTGGGGAAGAGGAAGAAGAAGCATGTGGGGAAAATGAAGAAGGCATAGTAAAATGGATAAGATCGAGAATATTTTGTAAGTTTGTTTCAACTTGTAACTTGCATCATATTGCTTAACATGCCTAACACACTGACGGAATGCTTGAAATTGGATGCTCAATCTGTCCGTCCCCATGCTTCCAGGTGCTAAGGTTAAAATTTTCAAATCTTTTGTTGAACTATGATAAATAGATAGCGCCTTTTGGAGCTTAGTATGATTGTTGGTCATGCTTGAGTATCAATTGACTCTCCAGCTAAGTTCAATGCCATTTGGGAGGTTTGATTGGACTTCCTTAGGCTTCAACCTGATATCCAGTTGGTCCCTCACCCTGGCAATGTTGGACTAAGGGGTCATAAGAGAGTAATGAGATCCACCTACTCCATTTAATCCCACATGGTTGTCATAAGTAGTGAAGTCCTGGGTGTCCTTGTATCACAGGACTCTTTGGCTAAATGCCTTAACATCCTAAGTTGGATTGAGCTTCCTTGTGCTTCTACAGAGATGATCGTATTGGCAGTATTTTTGATATGTTGTTATTTGAATTGTGAACCTAAAACCACACGTATGACCTCTAGAATGAGTTGTGGGATATAATGATTTTGCCTATTCAAATTGACTCAACATGGTTGTCACATGCTGTTTCCATGCTCTTTTATTTTCCCTGTTTCAAGATATAAGGATGTAAAGTCAGTCATAATAAGACGACTACAACTATCTTTTATGATCACAGGGAAAACTATGTTAACTTTGACAAATCTATTTTTAGTTAGCAAAGAATTCCTTTTCTGTGATTTTTTGAGTTAACAACAAACATATATTTTGTTCTTTTTTGTTTTGTTTGTTTACAGAAACTGTATGGCAATATTGTTCCTCTAGCTTATTGCCCAGGTGGTTTATGCAACATTTATTATCCGAATTGAATTCTTAGACTGAATTTACTTGGGCAGAAAGATAGTAGTAGGGAGCAGCAAAGTGGCACAAAGATGTATATTTGCTCCATGATGGAGCATATGCAACTTTGTGTCTCCTTTCCTCTCCCTCCTCTTATCAGTTTCCACCCGGTAAACCAGCCTTTGAACTATAAACCAATTTCAACATATGTTTCGAATGAATACCTGACTTAGAATTTGTATTAATGCTCACTATGACAGAATGAGGATGGAACTCTTTGGGATCAAGGATCAGTTCTTCCAGCGGGACTAGCCACCTTCTACACTACCACAAAACCATTGGATAAGACATGGCATGTTCTAGGTCTCGGTTATAACCCTAGCATAAGTCTCGATGAGATTCAGAATGCAGCGGTCGTTCATTTCGATGGTAACATGAAACCATGGCTAGATGTGGCCCTAAACCAATACAAGCATCTCTGGACAAAGTACGTCGACAGTGAAATGGATTTTCTCCAACTTTGCAACTTCGGCCTTTAATCAAAAGATGATTCGGAGAACTGATATAGAGTTAGTACTCAGAAAGGTGCTAGTTTTTATAGCATTTACCAATGTTTTCTTTTCTTTTTGTCCCTTCCACTTTGTAGATTTATTTATATCTCATAGCTCCTTTATATTGCCATTGATATGTATAACCTCAGGTATGAGTAACTACTTATGCCAACAGGCAACATGCTTGTTTTATTATTATTATTATTATGCTTGTTTTATTATTATTATTATTATTATGTTTTGCAAATGTCAAAATCTTTTTTTCCCCCTAATTTTAAAAACATACTGCTGTAAAAGGTATTGTTCACTAACAATTGTGTTGGTATAAATTGGTTTCTTACAGTGAAGTACTGTTCATGCCAGGATAACTTGCTGTTTCGTATTTTCTGGATAACAAGGTCAGATTTGAATATTTGTATAATTTTATTTTCTTTATTTTTCAGGGAAGTAAGCTGTTAGAGTTATATATGTGGTTAAACTTTTGGCTGGAAAACGTTGATTTGAATATTAAAGAAATCTTCTTAGTTTTTATTTGATAAGAGCTTCTTTATATTTATTTATTAATAAAAATATTTTTTTTTCATTTTTTAATATATTTTTATAAATATTTACTGTAATATATTAAACATAAAAAAACTATAAAATGGTTGAGCTCCATAAAAAAGGGAGATTTAAGTTATTCTTTATATTATGTCAAATCTATAGGATGGTAATTTAAAAAATACTTTTTCTAAAAAACATAAACATTAGTAGTTTAAAAGTGTTTGTGTATGAATTTGATTGGTCAATTAGATTGTCACGAAAAGAAAATATAATTAATAAAAAAGTAAAAATAAAGCTAATATTATAATTTTATATGGTTTAGAGTTTGCTTCTACAATATTATCTATAAATTTATCAGGTGAATTATTTTAAAAAATTCACTAATAAATTTCATTTATTGGAGCTGAAGAAAATCTAGTATAAGTATTTTTTTTTTGAAATAAATATAAATTGAAAAAAAAAGAGAAGAATAAAACTCGTAGAAAAAACTTTTGATTTGCTTCCCGATTAAATCTCATTTTAATATGACATTATTTTAAAGGCTGATGCTATTGTTTTAATTTTTGAATTTTATGTAAAGAGTATCTCGCAATTAATATGATGTAGGCACATGCAAAAGAAAAAAATAATCCAGAAAATTACTGATTTTGAAAAACAAATTAACAAAAAAAAAAAACGTGCGCGCGCGCTTTTTTTCTTTCTTTTTAACCGGCCGCGTTTTTGATTGGCCGCAGTTTTTTTGATTTAAAGGTCAAGGGCTTCATCTGTCTTCCTTCACTGGCGCCGCCGATGGC
>JBBUKS010000035.1:1108174-1129651 GCA_038050645.1 Hedychium gardnerianum
TTCATAAAATATCAGCCTACGCCCTAAACTTTCCAACTTAATTTCATTTCAAACCCTCTCCTTGTACTTTCAGAAAGTCAGACCGTTTTTTTTTTTTTCAAGAAAGCCAGACCGCTAGATATGCTCCCAAACTACGGTGCCTTGTTAACCGAGTGTTTTAATAATAAATTAGATATTTAAAATTTAAGACTCAATTAAATTATATTATATTATATTATGAGAAATGTTTTTTCTTAATAAATAGTAAATTTAAAAATATTAATTATCAGAATAGATATTCACTTGTATCTTCTCGATTTATCCTAGTGACTTATAATTTTTTTTTATAGGATTAAGCCAATCACTCTAGAATTAATCAAGTCGATCATCTCAGAATTAATTAAGTCGAAGATTTAAATACATTTATAGTAGTTACGATTTTATGATTACTATAATATGAACTTATCATGTTTATATAATTATTTGATCGATTCATGATTTAATGTGTAATAAGAGATAATAATATCAATAAGTACACTTACGATAATTGTGTCATTATTATAAGAGGCTAATTAGGTGGAGTACTTTTTAGATTAAAAAAACAGGGTTGCTCATGTGATGCTTAAAAAAAGAGTAAGTTATCGAACCAAGTAATTGAAATTTTAAAATACCCAAATCACATACTTAATATCATTTTTGTCTTTGTTATTGTTCTCAATTCGGAGCACAATAATGTTCTGAATCTATTGCTACACTGTAACAATCAATTTAAAAGTCTAAGTCATGTTTAAAAAATTAATGCTCTCAATATAATATATCAAATTAATATTTTAGAGTATGGATATAATCAGGAGAACTATACGAACACATAAAACCTAGTTTCATATCATTCCTAGTTCTCTAGGTCCATCAGTCAATTTTGACTTATGGATCAAAATTAGTTAATGGACTTAAAGAGTTCGGAATGACATGAAATTAAATTTTATGTGTTCGTCTAGTTCTCTTAATTATATTCATACTCTCAAATATCAATTTGACACATTATATTGAGAGCAATGATTTTTTAAATATAAATCAGATTGATTCGTGTTGAAAAATTCAATGCTCTCAATATACTATGTCAAATTAATGTTTGAGGTTATTTATATAATCAGGAGAATTAGATGAATATATATGACCTAGTTTTATGTCATTCTAAACTCTCTCAGTTTATCAATCAGTTTCGACCAACACAAATCATTTTTTAAAAAAATATTATTGTTCATGATCATAGAAACATATCGAATCGATTGTTGTAATCGATTCTGCATATTTATGTGTTGTTAATGTTTTTTAAAAAATAATTCATGTTCAAATGATTATTGTGCTTAATATATCAAATTGATGTTTGAGGATATTTATATAATTATGAGAACTAGACAAATACATATGACCTAATTTCATGTCATTCTAAGCTCTTGAGGTCTATTAGTCGATTTTGATCGAAATCGATGGATGGAATTAGAGAACTCAGAGTGACATGAAACTAGATCCTATGTGTTCTTCTAGTTCTTCTGATTATATAAATACTCTCAAATATTAATTTAACATAATATATTGAGCACAGTAATCATTTGAACATCAATCAAATTTTTTAATCAATTATTATACTATAATAATCAATTAACATTACTGTTTATAATTATATAACTCTACTAAACTGATTGCTACATTATAACAATTGATTGGGAAGGGTAAAATCGGTATTAAGTATGTGATTTGGGTATTTTAAAATTTAAATACGTGATTTGAATATTTTAAAATTTTGCCTACGTGGTTTAGTAATTTTCCGGAAAAATATGCTCTTTTCATATTTTCCCTTAGATTTTCTTATCGAATCTATAAAATGAACACGGATTTGAAACTTTCAGGGTGTAACTTAATATTTTTCAGCTATGGATGACCCAACGCGAGTTTTCATAAATATTTAGGAGTAAAATGAAATTTATTCGGCTATTTCAAAAGGGCAATTTAGTCAACTCAAGTGATGATGCGTTGACTCATGTTTTTTTGGATGAACGCCTCCCACCTTCGCATGCGTTCCAATAAGAGAGAATGGGGGCAGCGAGGGCGCCCCGCTCCTGCGTCGTCCTCTGGATCCCTTTCTCCGCCCCGCTACCAATCGGCGCGAGTGTGGTTGGCTCGCCGGAGACGAGATCGAGAGCCGTTTCGTTCGCAGAAGCACCGATCTGAGGTAACCCTCGCCCATTTATTCGTTCTTCGCCTTCGATAAGCATTCTTTTGTCGTTCTCTTTCCAAGTGATTTTGGGGGTTGTAATCACAATACCTTAAGAATCTCCTTTTTGGAAGATCGATAAGGTGATTATTCTCCTGGCTATCCGCGAATCTTGGAATTCTCTGGATCATACTTGTTTGATTGAAGTATTTTGGGGTAGTAATGCTTCTAATTGGAATAAAAGGGTTGTCTTTGTATTAAAGAAAGCGATTTGAGGAATTCTGGGGGCATTTGGTAAAATTGGATTTGTCTTTCCAAACATTTGGGACCAAAGGTGGGGTTTGTGTTTGATAATGGACGTTGATGGTGGAAAAGTATAGCCAATTGCATTCATCGAAGAGCGATGTTCTACCAGAGAGGACAAGGGATGATAGCCAATAAGAGTCTTGATTGGTTGTTGGTAGATTTGCTATTTCTAATTTCTTTAGTCTTCTATTAAAGTTTAGACATGAAAAGGGGTTTGAAGATAGTGCAAATTATCATAATGATGAAAACAACAAAACACTAAGTTGCAATGGCTTGTGTACAATAAGAGGAGACCTGGCCAGCAGACATGAATCATATTAACTTTATAAGGTTCCAAGTAGCTAGAGAATTTGATGCCCTTGCACCCCCATGTTGTGACTGTTGTCTTGCTCACTTCTTCATATCCAGATATTATCTATGCATTTGGATAAGTATCCTGTTTATGTTTTTTCGATGCACTGAAATCCACAAGCTGCTACTTCTGATCCTATCTTGGTGCTTTCTAGTTACCTCTGCCTCTACACTCCTGTTTCGAATACTGAAATCCATATTAGAGATGTTCTGTGCTTACCAACTATTCCTTTTTCTTACCATCGATGGCCTTTTGTATCTCCTTGCAATTAATTTCTAGATTTATCAGTTTATTCATAACTAACTCTTCTTCTCATGATTCCTTCCATTGGACTGAAATGGTATCGAAATTTGACTTTGTTCACTTATGTCTAAACGTTTTCATTTCTTAACTGTCTTTAACCACCATGCATCGAGGTGGATTTTCTTGCTTTCGTAAAGAATATCAGCCACATCTGTATTTGTATTACCATGTGTACTTTGCATGATTTTAGTTTTTAAGCTAATCCTTTTGGTTTTAGTTGTGTTGTTTGATTTTCTGTTACAAGATGATTTTAAATTTTCATGTTTTTCTTTCTTAGTTACTGACAATATTGATTGTCATAAGTTGGCACTTCCAATCATCCTGTTCTTTGATTGAGAAATGTACACATAGAAAGAAGAGAAGAGGATAGTAGGATCCTTTCCTTCATAGAGAAGAATCTCGATAGATATTCTCACGTTGCCCTAAAATCAATAGCAAGTGCAGTCACAAGATCTGGTTTCTTTTGAGTGAAAGTATGAAATTTGCTCATGTGTCTTAGCACTTAACAATTCGTCATGGTTACTTTGTTTACCTTTCTTCATTTTTTCCCTTTTGTGTCAGTATTGGCATCCTTCTTATTTCTTCATGTTAATGGCTGTAAACAATATATAAACCTACTTGAGGTATCTACTTCTGAGAGAAACTCATCTCCGAGTATTAACTTAGCATACTTTCTTCATTAAAGATACTCATACCTCAGTTGAATGCTCTATTCAATCTCAGTTGTTCGTACTTAATTACTGTTATTTTTTTCAAAAATGATCTAGCAAATATTTCCTCGCCAACTATTCAAGCTACAAATATCATACTTTTCGTGGAATTTTTTTTTGAAATGTTCTGCAGATTTAATGCTTTTGTGTGGAACTACTGTAACCTATCCCAGGGAGTTTGTTTCTAAATACATAATTTTGTGTCATGCTCTGATGATGTAGAATGTAATTTATAACTGTTGATTGACTAAGTTTAATTGTATGGTTGGCTATTTTGAAAGCTCCCATGCTTAGAGCTTGTTTCTATAATGAGCTGTGCAAGATTTTACATATAGTGAAAAACATAAAATTTTGTGTTAAATTCAAGTAATCTTTTATCAGTTTGAACTAGCATGGTTCTTAGTTTCATTGGCACAAGTGGTTTCCTAGTTCTTTTACAGAATTTACAGACCTCTTGGTTAACTGTTTCTAAACTTGCTATCATTAGTATGTATTTTCCGGTCAGTTCAGTATCCCTTTGGATCGCTTGGATCATAAACAACTTTACATTTGAATGTAGCAACAATTCAAAGGTAGATAAATTTCACTACTATGTAGATCAATCATCTATCAACCGGCACCCTTGATTTGCTTGAAAGAAGAATCACAACATACTAGATTTTGTTTT
This sequence comes from Hedychium gardnerianum, assembly GCA_038050645.1. NCBI lineage: Eukaryota > Viridiplantae > Streptophyta > Magnoliopsida > Zingiberales > Zingiberaceae > Hedychium > Hedychium gardnerianum. Next base: position 1,112,707 of record JBBUKS010000035.1, read on the forward strand.
TTGTTCTTGTTATGATGCATAAATGCATTATAGTCTCTTAGTCTATTTGTGCTGAATGACAGGATTGCTGAAACGATTTGAATAAGTGCAATGACCGGTTGATAAAAGATGAAGCGGATGCTATCCCGAAATTCTCACCCATTGTGGTGGGACAGACATATTAGCCCAAAAAACTCCAAATGGCTTGCGCAAAATCTTGAAAGTAAGAACACAAAACATAACTCTAATCCACTTCTCTTAGAAAAAGAAAGGAAGAAAGCGAACTAGAAGCTGTTCACATTTCTTTGGATGCTCCAAAATCTTCCACAAAGTAGTTTCTGTTTATCAATTCCTAAAAGCAAACTAGAAGCTGTTTACATTTATTTGGATGTTCCAACATCTTCCACAAAGTAGTTTCTGTTTATCATTTCCTAGAAGCAAACTAGAAATTGTTTACATTTCTTTGGATGCTCCAAAATCTTCCACAAAGTAGTTTCTGTTCATCAATTCCTAAAAGCAAGCTAGAAGTTGTTTACATTTCTTTGGATGCTCCAAAATTTTCCACAAAGTAGTTTCTGTTTATCAATTCCCAAAAGCAAACTAGAAGCTGTCTACGTTTCTTTGGATGCTCCAAAATTCCACAAAGTAGTTTCTGTTTATCAATTCCAAAAAGTCAACTAGAAGTTGTTTGCATTTCTTTGGATGTTCCAAAATTTTCCACAAAGTAGTTTCTGTTTATCAATTCCTCCTTGCACATGCATAGATGCTAGTGAAAACTAATGCTTAGCATTTATGTGATCAGTTCAAGATTCTCTGATTGATAAAATTTTCTTACATATTTAACTTTTCTTGACCTCTGCAGAGATGGACCGGTGTGTCAAAAAGATGCTGAAATTGACTGAAGAGGATGGTGATTCATTTGCAAAGAAAGCTGAAATGTACTATGAGAAGCGCCCCCAGCTGATATCCCATGTCGAGGAGTTCCACCGCATGTATTGTGCCCTGGCTGAGCGTTATAACCAAGTAACCAGTGAGCTCCGTAAGAGCATTGAATCAGATCTAAAATCTCAACGTTCATGGAATGGATCTGATTGCCTTTCAGATCCATCTTCTCCTTCATCTGTGCACATTTCAGAGCTAACTCCTGAGTTAAAGCTTTCTCCCGAGCGAAAGGTGCTACAGCCCCAGCTCATTCCAAGGGCTGCTGGGTTTGATTTCTTCCTTCCATCCAGATGCAGTCATGGTCTTTCTAGGAAGGACAGTTATGGTTCCTTTACATACACAGAATCTGATTCTGAGCCAGAGCTTGAAGAGATCAATGAGGAAAGTGAAGATGACTTTTCCTTTAGCCGGCAACGGAGGATTCACGAGCTAAAATATAAGCTTCAGAAGGCAAGGGAGAAGATTAAAATCCAAGAACACAAAAGCCAACATCATGACTGCAGCCTTAAAATTGCATCCTTGGAGAAAGATCTATCTGCTGCAGATGAGAAACTTCACTCTGCAGAAACTGATATCTGGAATCTCAAAAATAAGCTTGGGATCGCTAATACTTCTTTAGACACAAAGATCACAGAGTTAAATCTGGAAAAGGAGAAGGTTTTCGAGTTGGAGGAAAATATTATGAAACTGCAAGAAGAAATCTTTGGCCTTTCGCATGAAACTATGATTCTAAAGGGTGCAACAAAGTCTGCTGCTAGGCAACTCAACTCCGAGCTATTGGATCATGAATCCTTTGTTGAAGAACTCAAAATTAAACTAAATTTTACTGAAGTAAAGTTTATCCATGAGAAGTCCAGCCTTGAAGCTTCAATTGCAGACTTGGAAGGTGCTAACATGGGACTAAAAACCGAAGTAGAAAAGGCATCACATGAAAAATTGTTACTCAAACTCTGCATTTCTGAGCTGGAGCATATGATTCACGAGCTGAGAGGCTCAAACATTGATTCTGTTGACAGAACTTTGCAGGAGAAGTCAGCACCTGAGGATGATCTTTCTTCCCTCTCCCAGTCCAATTCACTCGAAGCCAGGCTCGCCGCACTACATAATGAAATGAGGCAGCTTGTAGCTGACAAAATTTGTGAATGCAATGAGAAACAAAAGCTAATTGCTGCATTAAATGGAAATCTAGATGCTCTAAACCTGAAAGTCGCCATTCTGACAACCGAGAAACAAGAGCTCTCTTCCAAGATACATTCCCTTCTCAATGACCGGTTACTGCAGATGAAGCAGCAACTGCATCACTTGCACTTGGAACGCGCAAAGCTGTTCATGGAGATCCAAACAAGCAATCAAGCTACTTCAGATTTGAAATCAAAAGTAAAAGAGCTTGAGGAAGATGTAGCCAGGCAGAAGCTCACAATTTCAGATGGCGAGGAGCGAAAAAGGGAGGCAATAAGGCAGCTTTGCATCTCACTAGAGCATTACCGCGACAGGTATCATCAACTCGGGCATTTGTTGCTAGGTGATCATCTTGGTTAAGATCCATTTTTTTTCTTTTTGTCGGTAAGAGGAATGCAATCCTTGGTATTTCAGAGTTTGGTATCAGTTTCTATTCCAATTTGTCGGTCAAATTGGAGAATTAAACTGTACATGCCTCTACTTAGAGATATATCATTGAAAGATGTAACATGATACTTAGAGAATCAGGTTTTGTTTGATTAGATTGTACATGTTTGCCCTTCTCAAGCAAGAAGAGTTGAAATGTTTATCCCTTTTAGCCCATTGTCGTCTAAATAATCTCAATGCATCGTGTTGGGCTAATCACAAATAAAATCCAGATGCTGAAGATGATGATGAATAGTAAGGTTCAAAATCGAGTTAGAGAGTTTTTTTTTTAAAAAAAAATTGGCAATTCTTTCGAGACGACTCCACATTTCCTAAAAAAGGATAAATCATAAAAGATTTCTCTCAGCAATAATAGCACATACAAGAGAGATGAGACTGTCAGTGATGAGTTTCCTCTTCCACCCCACGAAAGTGCACACCAATCTCATCCCAAATCTGAAGTAGCTTTTTAACGAGGGGGAGAGTTTAAACCTTTAATAGTATTATTATGTGACTTTTAAATCTCCTATATTAATGAAAAAATCTTTCAATTTAATATATATATATATATATATATGATAAAAATCAAAAAGGACATCCTTAATTATAGTAAAGACACACTTTGCTTTTAAAAAGTAAAAAAAAAAAATTGCAATCTATTTCTCATCTCAAAAATACTTTTATTTCAGTATTATTGTACTAATTACTTACATTGTTTTAAAATAAACCGATTTAATTTGATGAAAAATACTTTACTTAAAGTACATTTATATAAATAATTCTTTATTAGTTAGATCAAAATTATTTATTAAAATTATTGTAATAGGGTTTAAATCATTATAAAACTATTGGAAAGGAATTCTTTTATATATATAAAAGTCAGCATTATTTTAATTTTATAAAAAAGAACTTTTGATCAATATAATATATATAGGATAATGATATCATATACTACGCTCGTGCGTGATTGAGAGGGATATCTATGTGAGTTCGAGTTTACACATAGTGTCATTAATTTGAGTTAAATTTGTCGGATTAATTAGCTCGGCCAAATAATTTAAACGGATTAAATTAAAATTTTATTACGTGGGTCGATCCGCAATGGGTTTGAGTTGATATGTGGATTGAGAAACACATGTAAGTCAAGTTTTATATTAATCTATTATTTTTTTATTATACTTTTAAAATAAAAATAATATTTTTAATATGAGTACTCATTTGTATTTATTTATATTTAAAATATTTATTTTTAGATATATTTAATTGATAAAAAAAAATTCGAAATAAAACGTTGACTCGTCTATTTTTTAAAAAAATTGATGATTCATGAGTTAGTCTATTTAATTCGTAACTTAAATTCAATCCGCTAAGATAATGCATGGGTCACCCGTCTTATTCCACCAAATGACTGGTCCGTCCATTCGCCTCATCTAAATTAGTCTATTTAATAACTCTATTTATATGGATGTCATTTTAAATTTTAAATATAAAATTTTATACAATTTAACCCCAAACTATAAAAAATTGAAAAAGAAAAATACGCTGCACGGCAGGCGCGGAGCATATATATATATATATCACGTGCCTCGCAGCGACTCCTAGGCGCCACTCGACTGGTTATGGCGTGTAGGCAACAAACAGTGCGCCAAAATCTCCATTTCCGTTCTTTGCGCCACGCGAAGCCAAAAGAGGGCATTTGATCGAGCACGTCTCCTTCGTGCTGCTGCTGCTGCTGCTGCTATTAGTGGTTGGCGGCGGCGATTCCTCCCCCGCTACCGCAATGGCCGTGACCCTCTCCCTTCCCTCGCCCCCTTCGCCGGCGTGCCGTCGGAGGCCCCGCCAGCGGCTCCCCCGCGCCGCCCTCGTCCAGGCACCGCCCGCTCCCGCCTCCAAGTCCGATGCTGGCCGAGACGGCGCAGGAAGAGGCGGGCACTACGCCGTCCTCCCCGCCGCCTCTCTCTCCGTCGTCCCCCGAGATCGCGCCGAAGACATGCAGGCGGAGGTGCGCGCCATGGCGCGAGCCGCCAATGTCACAGTCTATACCCCTGAGCTCCTCGCAGCCCAATACTCCTCTAGGCCCTTCAAGGTAAGCCCTTTTGCTCACCGCGCTTTCTTCCTCTCCTCGCCTGCTGGAAATCGGTAATGCCAGTCTCGTTTGGTGGTAGGTGGCCTCGAGGACGGCGGAGATCTTCACGGCGTTGGCCGTCTTCGCTTTCAAACTACTCGCGGATCAAAGGCAAGGGCAGGTCGACCGGCGGAAGCGGCAGCGGGCGGCGGAGCTGACGAAAACCCTAACGCGACTAGGGCCGACGTTTGTGAAGATCGGGCAGGGCTTATCCACTCGTCCCGACATCTGTCCGCAGGAGTACCTCGAGGAGCTCTCCGAGTTGCAGGTCTCTTCCTATCCACCACCCCCAAAGATTTCACCTTGTTCATGTTCTCAGCTAGCTTGATATTGCCCCCTGGAGCAGGATGCACTCCCAACGTTTCCAAACGAGAAGGCATTTGCCTGTATCGAGGCCGAATTGGGGGTGTCCCTCGATTCCATGTACTCGGCCATATCATCGGAACCCATTGCAGCTGCTAGTCTTGGCCAGGTCTACAAGGCTCAGCTTAAGCAAAGTGGTCGGTTTGTCGCGGTTAAGGTGCAAAGGCCAGGGATTGAAGAAGCCATTGGGTTGGATTTCTACCTTCTCAGAGGTCTAGGCTTTCTTGTGAACAAGTATGTCGATCTTATTCCCAGTGATGTTGTTGCTCTCATTGATGAATTTGCTAAAAGGGTCTATCAAGAACTTAATTATGTTCAGGTGCAAACTCGATCATGAACCTTACTTTTTTATGCTATCTTGCATCTAGTTAGTGGATAAGTCTGTTTCTCATGGTTCGATCGTGTTTATACACGCAGGAAGGTAAGAATGCTCGGAGATTTAAGAAGTTATATGCCGACAAAGAAGAAGTCTATGTGCCAGATATATATTGGGATTACACTAGTGCGAAGGTGCTCACAATGGATTGGGTGGATGGGGTTAAGCTTAATGAGCAAGAAGCCATTGAGAAGAGAGGTTTGAAGATGTTAAATTTGGTCAATGTAGGTATTCAGTGTAGCTTGAGGCAGTTGCTTGAATATGGTTATTTTCATGCTGATCCTCATCCCGGTAATCTACTAGCGACGCCGGAGGGCAAATTGGCTTTCATTGATTTCGGTATGATGAGTGAAACACCAGAAGAAGCGAGATCTGCTATAATTGGTCATGTGGTTCACATGGTTAACAGGGATTATGATGCTATGGCTCGTGATTTCTATGCTTTAAATTTTCTATCTCCTGATGTAGATGTATCTCCAATTGTACCCGCTCTGAAGAATTTCTTCGACGATGCACTTAACTCGACTGTAAGCGAGCTCAATTTTAAGACTATCGTGAATGGTCTTGGTAATGTTCTATATCAGTATCCTTTTAATGGTGAGTTTTCCTTGTCCCTAATATTCTTATTGCAAATCAACCGGTGTTAACTTTTCGTTTACTTGCTTGCAGTCCCAGCATACTATGCACTAATATTGAGGTCTTTTACCGTGCTAGAAGGTCTAGCTCTTTATGCTGACCCAAATTTTAAGGTGATCGCTGCTTCATACCCATATTTTGCTAAAAGGCTTCTGACCGATCCCAATCCTTATCTTAGAGATGCTCTAATTGAATTGTTGTTCCAAGATGGCAGATTCAGGCAAGCAATTGCTATTGTTCATTTGTTGGAATGTCTTTTGTCTCGACCTATTTGTAGTTGGTACCTTGTCGGATTAATATGCACAATATCTCTACCTAGCGTGCAGGTGGAATAGGCTTGAGGACCTTCTTATTCAAGGACTCAAAGATCAAGATTTTATTACCAAGGATGCTTTGCAACCTGCTTTGAAGCTACTTCTGGATCCCAACGGGGAGGAACTTCGAGTACTTGTTGTGAAAGAGGCAGTTCAGGTCACCGAAGCTATTGTCTTCGGTTCGATGATGGATACGTATGATTCCATGCCTGACTTTATGAAGGCTGTGGTCAGTAATGGCAATACAAATGGACCTTTTAAGCTAAGCGATGGTGAACAAGCAAGGATGCTAGAACTTAGAGATACCGTGCTCCGAGTGTGGAGTCTTTTGAGATCTTCGGATAGTTTTGATCCAAGCCTCTTGCAACCGCTAATACAGGTACTACCTGTAACTTTGACTGATGTTCTATTACCATGTAGTATCGAATTATTAAAATTCAATAAGTGGTTTAACATTAAAATCAATTGAAAATATTGTGGAAATAGAATTGGGCAAAAATCAAAAGGGAGCTCCATTTTATCTCTCTTTCATTTATTATTAAAAGAGTGCCCCATCTTGCCACTGTATATATATATTTTTTAAAATTGTTCTTACTTTTAGTGCTTTTGTAGCAGCTACGAGTTCATAGTTGTTACACAATTATAACAGCTACGATCAATAGCGGCTACAATCATAGTTGCTATAACATAGACATTTCAATTCTGATCAATACTAATAACATTGTATTCTAACAGCTATAGTGCATAGCTATTATAATATGAACACTTCATCTCTAATCAACATTAGTCAATATTATATTATAGCAACAATTTAACTCTTATAAATATTAATAACACTATAATTTCTGATGTAGCAATTACATAACTATCACAAGATGAGAATTTTATCTCCGATCAACATTGTTCAATACTTGTTAATGTTGGTCAACATTATATTATAGTAACTACAAATCATAGTTATTTAGTTATAAAATCGTAGTTGCTATAATTATGTAGCAGCTACTATAATTGCATAACAGTTATGATCTCGTAGTTGCTACAACGACATCAAAAATAAGGACAGATTCGGAAAGTAAAATGTATAGTGGCGAGATGGGGTGCTCTTTTGATAATAAATGAAAGAGGAATGTCCTTTTGACGATATCAATAAAAAGGGACGTCCTTTTGATGATTTCAATAAAAAGGGACGTCCTTTTATGACAAGTAGATTGTAGTTTTGGTGTTTCGCATAACAACAATGATATAATGATGAATGTTGAACGAGGTTGTTTGCCATGTAAGTTCGTTCCATCATAAAATTTAACTACTAGTTTATGCAACCATTTTGTTGTTTATAGAAGTTTTCAAATCGATTTCATCGTATGATCTTGTAATTCTTCATCATCGCCATCATTATCATCAAGGATTGTTTGTCTCAACTATGCGAGGTCGGCTATATGAATCTTATGTAAAGCTCGTCCTTGAACATGTGCATATCATTTTGTTAGGAGAAAATTGAAATCCTATGACGAAATGAAATATATAAGTAGTTAAAACTGAGGCAACAAATTGTAAGTGTAACAAAGTTCAGAACCTACAAGACTCGGTTGCTAAACAACTCATTTTACAGGTTCTGGAAGAACCAGAAGCTCGCAAGCTTGGTGGCCGTGTTTTCGGAGGAGTTACTCAACGCCTGTCGGCCCGACTGCTACAACAGCTTCTCCGATCTCAGATCACCGCTGCCGCGGCTCTTAAATGATCATCCTGACCCTGAAATGATAGAATGTAGACTCAAATGTTTGTACAGAGAATGTGGTTCAGCTACTAGCTCTTCATTTGTGTACTTAATAGAAAAACAATACCACAATACCATTTTGTTTCTCATTAATACTTCATAAACAAGGAGCTGAACTGTATTGGCATAAAAAAAATAATAATTGAAGAAATAAATTAATAATTATTTAGTTCGGCAAAAAAAAAAAGTGTCTCAGCTTCACTATTATTCCACTTTTCTCTCACAAAAATTATTTTAATTAATTTTATTATTATTATAATAATTTTGGTCAAATTACTATGAAAAATATTGTCGAGAACAATAATTTTCTTTTCTTGACAATTCTATAACTATAAATACTCTAATTTATATCCAACAAAATAGAAAAATCGGAAGCGAAAGGAAGGAGCATCGTTGCGTCGCCGCCCGTCGTCCCTCGGCCTGCCGACAATCGCGAGGGATCGAGGGAAGAAGGCTCCTCGTCGGACCCTTCGTCAGATCTGACGTTTCCGTCGCGAGATCCGTCGTCCAGTGCGGGATTTACCCTTGCATTTTGCTAGTTCGGCGACCGGTTCGTCTCGATTCCGAGGAATGAGGTGAGCGATCTTCTCTGTGGGCTTTGGAGGTTGATTGAAGGTGAGTGGTTTGGTTTCGTGGATCGAGGAGTGAAGAGATGGGCGAACTTGGGGGATTCCAGTTGGGGACCATCGGCGCGCTGAGCCTGTCGGTGGTGTCGTCGGTGTCGATTGTGATATGTAACAAGGCGTTGATGAGCTCGCTTGGATTCATATTCGGTATGAGATCTGATCACGCATTTCTTCTACTTCTTTCTTCGTTGCCTTATAATTATGATTGTGAGCGACCTGTAGCTCATATACCTCGGTTGGAGATAATTTCGTTCTTGCAGTCTAGAGTATGTACATAGGCTTGTTAAATTCAGGCAAAAGTAGATCTTCTGGTGGCTGATTGGAATCGATTATTTTTCATTTATAGTGATTCCTTAAAAAGTTTTATGGCAATTTCTTACCAGTAAGAAATAGTTACTTCTTAAAACGAGTATGTAAGGATCTCAGTCTGCGCAAAATTGAGCATAAGTGAAGACCAATAAAGAAGAATGGAACATTTGGGTTTTCAATTCATGGCATATCTACAGTTCTTAGGTTGTTGTACTTTTCTGTCTTTTACTTGGGATTAAAAATTTTAGATAGTAATAGTAAAAGAAACTCTGTAGACCAACCATGAATTTTCACAAGAAGCACATTCAGTTACAATGATTCATCTCCATTCGAAGAGCATATAGATTTATTTAACATTACAAGGAGAAGTGCTAAGCTCAGTGATCATTTTTCTTTGGATTCACTTGTACATTTGATCCAAAGATGGAACAAACTATGTTATGTTCTTATTACAATATTAATATTCAGAGGCTAAGAAACTTGACCAACTTGAGCATTGTATTTTAGGAGATTTTATAGCGCTATAGATAAATGTAATAGTTTGCCTTTTGCTAATAGAAAGTCAAGTATGAAATGGAATATGCTGCACCCATTTTTTATTCTTCAGGAATTCTATGCTGTTAAAAAATGTTCCAGTCTTAATCTATCTCCATTGTCACAGTAATATATGACCTTGTGTAGGGTTCAATGAAAGGAAAACTTCCATGTAGCCTAACTCTAATAACTAGGGCTACCACAGCAAGATGATGATGATTTTATATACTTGTCTACACAATAAATGGAAGAAAATGATTTTAATCTGAAAATGAAGACACGATCTTGGTTGCAAATGTTATACATGTTGATTTTCTTGTACAATATGGTTGGAAGTCAGGAATTCTTCAAACTCCTCTGTTTCTTGAAATCTGGATGGATAATCTGATATCACTGAATCCTAGAAGTTCGTATGGATGATCTGATATAACTGAAATATTTATCCCTAGGATAAGTATGTGAAGGATCTTAATATTATTGTACTTTGCATTGTCTGGATTGCTGAAGATAATCATCAAAAGAATTGTCAAATTTCATAAAAAAAACTGCACATTGTTTTACTAAATATTTGCTGATAAATAGTCTATTAAGCTTATATTCTCTATTATTGTCAGCTACTACCCTGACAAGCTGGCACCTATTGGTTACCTTCTGTTCTCTTCATGTGGCATTGCTGCTAAAACTATTTGAGCACAAAGCTTTTGATCGGAAGGCTGTCATGGGTTTTGGAATTCTCAACGGAATCTCCATAGGTCTATTAAATTTAAGCTTAGGCTTCAACTCTGTTGGCTTCTATCAGGTACATATGATTCTGCTAATAATAAGTCATACAATCGTAAACATCTTGACATTTTCTTAATTTTTTTAAAAATCCATTTAGATATATGCTTGAATAAGAATCAAGGGATATTCCTACTAAAAAGTTGAAGATGTAGTATAACTTTTGCATATGCTTTGTTTTCCATTATGTTTAGCATGCTACAAGAAACAATGTATCAATCTTGACTTTCATTCTTCCATTTTTCTCTTAGATGTAACTTACTGGAATTGTGATTAAATAAAGACTCTGATTTCAGAATATTTCTTGACACATTGGTATGAGTCTTGATAAATTGTGGAATCGTGGATGTGCTGTAGTACACAATAAAATAACAATCAGAGAAATATTAGATGAGCTTTGACCTTGTAACAAAAAATTTTGAGGCAACTTATGTCATGGAGGAGGGAATATTTTGCAACATTGAGTTTGTTTTGGTGGTGGAACTGGAACTGAATGTAGATCACTAGATCTAAATAAGGGAAAGTAATTTAGAACTGAACAATCAGTTAGTAAGAAGGTCAATCTTTTCAGGGGAAAAGATGTGGAATAATAGTATGGAGGACTATTGCTTTTAGCATTTGTGTCAATCCTAATATGACATTACGAGTCGCTTGATTTTTTTTATTTTTTTTAGCAACCAAATACATTTACTTCCTTTTCAGAATCTATGCTACTCATATGTGATATTCAGGAGCAGTTTCTTTACAACTTTCTTCTACCATTTATAGATGGTTTGGCTCTCTCTACTCATTGTACAGATTACCTTTGATCAGAGAATGTAAATTGAATGAAGATTCGGTTTCAGTGCATTTATTTTCTTTATATCCTTGTTAGAGATTAATTTCCATTGCCGCAACTAGCTAAGTATTTGCCAAATCTGATCTGCTATACCTTATAGGATTTTAGTTGATGACACATTCCATACATATATGAGAAACTATTAGCAAGATGCTACTTGCTAAATAAATTGCAAAAGAACTAAATGCTGAAACTGACAATCATTGATGAAAATTAAACCACCATTTTTTGATGGAAACAGGTTTAGATGATTATGTGATCTTATTCCTATTGGTGTATTGATGTTTCATAAAGTCATAAACCTTTTTTAGCTGCATTAGTATTTGCTGTAGAATCTCAAAATTTTCTCTGTTTATTGTAGTTTTGACTCACATGATTGACTTACCATGCAGATGACAAAACTCGCAATCATTCCTTGTACTGTCTTCTTGGAGACTGCCTTTTTGTCAAAGAAGTTTAGGTGTGGTTCCTTATTTTCTTTTGTTCCTCACATTGAAACTTTTTTCTTTTCGAGTAGTGATGAAATCAGTACACTGCAACTCTTACATTGAACATTTCCCTATATCCATTTCTAAGGTTGTAGAGTTCCTTCAGAATGATATCACCTGTAATAGGAACAACTTCATACATATGCGATGTTTTAGTTATAAACTTGCTAATAATGCCCTCTATTACCTTTTCTTTTCCTTTACAACTAGCATAACATTAGGCTTATTGTGATTTTGATGGCATCAGAAACATTTTGTAAATGTTATTTCTACATTATTTTCGAAACTAACATTAACACTAAAAGCAGATTCTGAAAATTCTTTTTTACTGCCTGGACAACCTCTTACCTCGACATAGGCCATATTCTTTTCACTTACCTTTAACCTAATTGAGATTGACAATTCATTTAGTAGAATAAATATATTGAATGCCCGTTTCCTGGAAGAACTCTCAGGTAAGTTAATGTATAGTTTAGGCTAATTGCTGAAATTGTATTTGTATGGAACTCTAAACAGTAAATATTGCTTAGAAAATGTTTTCCCTCAAACAATATTTCTTTACAAAATGCTATGATTACTACACAGAAAAAAATTATTAAGTTGCAATTACAGACTTCGTAGTTGTTTTCTTTTTAAAAAATGGATTTTGAGTGAAGCATTCACAGGCTTCATAGTTGTTACTCGTTAGACATTGTAGTCTGGCTCATTCGTGACTGAATCATCATTCTCAGCTAATATTCTGCTGTATTCACATTCAAAATTAATATCTCAGTTGCAGTGCCATGAAAATATAATAATTTTTTCCAGTTGTGATATTATTATGAATAGAGATGCATTTTTTCAAACTTCTGCAAATCAAATTCTTGCCTTTCTTTATCTAGATTGTCTGTCAGATTGACATATAATTCTATTGATTGTTATTTTGTATTTTGTACTGCAGTCGGAGTATCCAACTCTCACTTTCCATCCTCCTATTCGGTGTTGGAATCGCAACTGTGACAGATCTGCAGCTTAATTTGCTTGGATCTGTATTATCTCTCCTAGCAATTGTTACAACTTGCATTGCACAAATTGTATCCTTTTAGCTTTTCATTATTCCTTGTGGAAATCTAATGAATTATAATTCTCAATTACTGAAATTTTTGCAATGATGTTGCCTTTTTGGGTAATCAAGGTATTATAACAAAAATGGTTAGGATTTCACAATTCGAATTATCAGATTGCTTAATTTTCTTAGGAAGCCAGAACATGAAACATAATCTTACTGTTTAGTTTTTCCATCCACAAGAGATTTTCTTTTGGAATTGTTTTGTATTTCAATATAAAGGAATATCGGGATGACTTATATTGTGGTACATCTGTATGTTTCTAATGTTTTGCGTAACCATCAGTTGGGGACAAATCGATAATAATATTCCTGATTGGCTTAGGTTTTTCTATTCTTGTTTTAAACCTTAATCAGATGCTCTCAGATGACAAACACAATACAAAAGAAGTTCAAGGTCTCTTCTACGCAACTTTTGTATCAATCCGTTCCTTATCAAGCTTTAACGCTCTTTGTATCCGGTCCATTTCTCGATGGGCTCTTGACAAACCAGAATGTGTTTGCATTCAACTACACTCCTCAAGTTACGGTAAGTGATCTCTTTCAAGTTTCTATGTGAACGTGCACACTTCTCATCTCATACTTCTATTTTCTGCTTGTAGATTTTCATTGTGCTTTCATGCCTAATATCAGTCTCAGTCAACTTCAGCACATTTTTTGTGATTGGAAGGACATCACCTGTGACATATCAAGTTCTTGGCCATCTCAAAACATGCTTGGTTTTGACGTTCGGTTATGTCTTACTTCACGATCCATTCAGTTGGAGAAATATATTCGGGATCTCAGTTGCAATTGTTGGTATGGTCTTGTATTCTTATTTCTGCACAATTGAGGGCCAGCAAAAAGTTCGTGAAGCCTCGTCCCCAATGTTACAGGTATGCCTTCTATGTTTCCGATGATCTTTTTATTTCCTGATTCTACCAACGTTGCGTAATCATGATTATTTCCTCCAGCTCCATGCTCCTCCACCCCAACCTATCATTTCTACAATATTTTCTCCACTAAAAAAACATACCATCGATCAATTATCAAGCCCTTCGACTCATAAGGATTTTCCATCCATCTACTCTTACCTTGTGACTTTTAAAAGATAGCGTGGAAACGGGAAATTTTGGTTCGTAAGGATTTTGGCAACGCGGGACCAAAAGGTATATGCATCAACCATGATTAGTAAATATCAGCTTTTATAGCATAGCGTATATTAGGATTAGTAGCCGTGGTGCTGGATAATTGTTGGTCTCATCGTGAAAGATAAATTATCTGAATTTGTTGATAATTAATGATCTCAGCTAGCAAGGACCAAGCATCCAGGTATTGCTGTTTACACGGAAGGTTCCTTTTCGTGTTGTTGGATCACACTCAAATTCATCGCACACATTGGTTCTTTAGCGTCTGATCAAAAAACCAATAGTGTATAGTTTTAAAAACTGAAGTAAAAAATCATGATATATGAGATGAAGAACTGAGTACACCGACGGAGTTGTCCCTAGATTTGTGTTTGTACTACGTTACGAGTCATTAATCTTCTCTCTTTTCAATTTTTGCCAAAATTGCCACAGGTGAAAGATGATGAATCTGAACCTTTGATCAGAGTTGAAGCTGGAGCTGCGATAAACAGTGACGGTCCTTTGCCAACACCAGTATGGAGCTCCGATAAAGATTTGCACGCCTGAGTACTGCTCCAATGTACAGAACATACCTGCAGATCTCAACTCTTCTTAGTGTGCAGCGGCGGTTGGAAAAGAAGACTCCAACATTCTTCGAGTTAGGGAACGACTCTGCATTCATTTTGGAAGGCATTTGTTTACACAAATTTTCATGCGGAATCTTATCGAGATTCATACCGGATATTAGCAGAGAATGCCAATTGTTCTTCTGCAACATTTGTAACTCAAACGATTTGCAGTTACACTCTGAAAATGAACTGAGAACTAGCTCTTTCTTCGTACGACTAAATGCAGCTCTGATGATTCTTATTTGTTATCATCTCTTATCTTCCAAGAAAAGAGGGGTAAATAACATCCCCTTTATCGATATCATGCTAGCACTCACTGTTAATGGCTCGCGGAAGAGGAAGCCAAATTGAGATTTCGGTTGTTTAGTTTACTGGTGAGGCTTTTGTAGAATCAAAACAAAGTTAATGCCCGCGGTGTTGTGGAAGGAGAATCGAAGGTGTAACGATGGATGAGCCCTTCATTCTCAACCAGCAATCCTTGTTCTCGTGTCACCCATAAATTTAGGCTTGTTGAGTCTTGATCTTGATTGACCATCTCCATTGTTGTCTTCTTCAAGTAGTCATTCGTTGACGCTTATAAGTAGTATTCGATGCTTGTAAACACTCAATTTATGCTTGCAAGTAGACCGCAACGATGTTGGCGACCTCAACTCGGTTTTCATGCGTTAGCCAAGGCGAACGAACATAAGATAACTTCTTGGTAAAGAATAACAAGAGTGCGACTCGCATGAGATTGACTTCCAATGTTTGATTGTAGAGATGATTCCTCTCGGTTCTACCTTTTTTGCATCGAAAGTAAGCCAAGCAATTTATTCGTATCTGATGTACAAAGGATCCGTAAGTTTTGAAAGATCATCACTTTTGACTCGAATAGAATCATGAGATCTATAAAACTTGTTGATTTATATTTATTATCAGGTGTAACCCGTAACGATTCAGTTTTAAATCCAAAAAATATCATTTAAAGTCTTTTTGAAAACTCCTAATAATTATTGCCCTTTTATTAAGGTTAGTTTCGTATTTTGCATCAATAGAGTTTGAAATTATTTAAACCTTTTTTTAATTTATATTAGGATATTATTTTTGGAGTTCATATTATTCAATTAAATTAAAGATGAATTCTCCTCCCCATCTCTTCCCCTTCTTTTTCACCTTCACCTCTCCTTAACTTTCTCGCTCTAAAATAAAGCAACCTTTAAGTACAAATCAAGCATAAATTATTCGTATAATTTATTATGAAGTAAATTACTCGATAATTTTGGACACCCCACAAGAAGAAGGCAGCCATCAAGAATCTTTCGGTAATAAAGACAATGACAATAATTTGCTCATATCTCTCCTTCACGTGTCTTTTTGCCTTTTGCTCTACCTAACTAATAATATTATTTCGTTCTTTCTTCACTTTCTCCTCTAACTTTCGTGCAAAGGTAGCCATCAAGAATCTTTCGGTGACGACGATGATGACAATAATTTGCTCATATCTCTCCTTCACATATCTTTTCGCCTTTTCCTCCACCTAACGAATAATTGTGTCCCTTTCTTTCTTCATTTTCTCCTCTAACTTCCAAGTAAACCAAGCCCAAGTCGCACCGAATGCAAATTATTCATATTTTCGATGACAAAGCACACCCCATGTGAAGGTAGCCATCAAGAATCTTTTATTAGTTAGATTCATGTCATGGAACATCGATTATGTTTTTTACTAATTGTATTCCATGAACAAAGACACAACTTCTTGAGACGAGATTATTGGGACCGTATTTGTTTTGTTTGAGTTCGACACTAAGCCTCTTGTTGGACAAACTCATGTGGGATATGGCCTACTTGTTCTCACTAACCATTGAACCCAGTTGGAAGAATATTTTATTTCATTTTAACCCTTCAAATTTAAAGAACATAAGATATTTCCTTCAAAATTGGAGTTTAATTTTGTTTTTGTATTATCATTTTAAAAAATAAAAAATATATTTTTCTCATCTTTCTTATTTTTTTAGTAAATACAATGAAATAAAATATATATATAATAAAAGTAAAAAACATCTAGTAAATAAATCTAAGTAAGAATATTTGAAGGATCATTGGAACGCACGAGAGGAGGATGAATAGTATGTCTCGCTTTCTCATTTAATTCGTTGAGTTCATTTTTTGTATAGAATTAATACTTACAGCGGAATAAAATAAATAATAAAGACAAACAAATAACACCGAGGTTTATTTAGTTTTCAATCCCTAGGGTTAGTATTCCATAGCTTATGTACAAGAGACGCTAGTCCATTAAACGTATCTCATTTTGAAACTTTTCCGGTATGAAAACACCTCTTATAAATTTGTCTCACAATCACAAATGATAATGTAAGTGCATATAATAAAAACAAACTAGATTGTCGATCCGGTTAGGAAGTCTTAAGTATCACAT
>JBBUKS010000035.1:1129751-1152906 GCA_038050645.1 Hedychium gardnerianum
TAGCAGGTCTAACTGCCGTTTTGTAAAACTTTCCTTTAAGTTTTAGAGGTACTTTACGATCACATAAAACACCCGACACTCTCCTCCATTTCAACCATCCTGCTTGTATTCTATGTAAGACATCTCTCTCAATCCCTCCATGTGATTATTAATTAAAATAAATAATTATATGCATAATGATGATGCCTGTGAATTGCTCAAGACTTTCAGTTGCTTGAAAAGAAATATGCAATTGTTATCTTTTGCTACATGTTGCCACATGCTAGATGCTTGATTATATGCTTGTACTCAAGTTTGCTTTGGATGGTCCGTATAACATAATTTTAGCACCAAAAGTAATGTTTAAACGAATGAACATTCATGTGTTCAGCATGAAATAAGTACATTATTAACTCAATTATGTAATTTCTTTCGTAAAACATGATGTAAATTTGCACATTATTTGGATTCTATTTGTTTCCCTTACATTGCTAGTTTGACTTACTGATGCTACTTGTTATTTACTTAGAATCCCAGTTTCTTGACACTGGGTGTATCAAAACATTTATCTTGTTTGAATAGAATTTTCAGTCATACATAGTATTTCAAAGATAATTTGCTTCAACTTTTGGGTGTGTGATCTTGATCGTAACTTTAACTCTTTTTTGTTTTATATTCTTCTGCTTATCCAGTTTGTTATCAATAACCAAGCACTTCCATGCCTCCTCAACCTCTTGACTCACAATCACAAGAAAAGCATCAAGAAGGAAGCTTGCTGGGCAATATCAAACATCACAGCAGGAAACAAGGAACAAATACAGGTGAATTATAGGAGAATAAATATGATTTGTTGTATTAAAGCAATAATGCATTGTCTTCGATATTTTCATTTAAAGAATAACTATTTATCCATATCACCATTTGTTTTTAAATATATGCTAGTTGTATTTATAACATTACATGCCAAAATTATGAGTTCAAACTAAGCGGTTAATATAAGCAAAAATTCGTATCTCGATATGAAACATATAATAATGCATGTTAACTGACGACTTGTCTAGTTTAAGAAAAATTCTTCGGATTACAATTACTATGTTAATTCTTGGCTGCATCAACTTTTTGTATTTTGAAGATCCGTAAAGATTATAGGCTCTCCCTGTGCAAGTGTTCCTAGAAAACATAGCTAAATATATTTAATGTGTTAGAACTTGTAGAGAACAAGATATTTAAGTTTATACAACAACAACAACCAAGTTTTATCCCACTATGTGGGGTCGGTTATATGGATCTTTTTATGCCATTGGGCTCTATCCTTTATTATATCATTATTTATACTTCCTTAAATTTTATCTTATTTTATTATTGCTAACTAAGTCTTTTTTGGTCTTCCTCTTTCTCATTTGATATTTAAGTTTATAGTAGCGTATAATCTACAGGGTATTCTTTCCAAAGTTATCCAACTGTAACCTTATTTAGAAAGTTTTACCTTTTGTTTCTATCACAAATCATAATATTTGCTACCAATTTGATTGCAGGCAGTTATAGCTGCTGGTATCATCAGTCCGCTAGTGAATCTAATGCAAACTGCAGAGTTTGATATCAAGAAAGAGGCAGCATGGGCCATCTCGAATGCTACCTCTGGCGGTACACACGATCAGATAAAGTAAGCTATTGAGGTTTTGTGATTGCATGTCGAACTTTAAATGAATACTTATTCATGTTTCATTCCCTAGACCAACCATGTATTGTTGCGTTCAATTAGGTTCTTAGTTAGTCAGGGCTGCATCAAGCCCTTGTGCGATCTACTTATCTGCCCAGATCCAAGAATCGTCACTGTCTGCTTGGAAGGGCTCGAGAATATCTTGAAGGTTGGAGAAGCGGAGAAGAACTTAGGTGCTACTGGCAGTGTCAATTTGTACGCTCAGATGATCGATGAAGCTGAGGGCTTGGAGAAGATTGAGAATCTTCAGAGCCATGATAATACTGAAATCTATGAGAAATCTGTGAAAATTCTCGAGACGTACTGGTTGGAGGAGGAAGACGATGCGATGCCGGTAGCCGACGCTGCTCAGACTGGATTCCACTTCGGGAACAACGACCAGAATGCAGCTCCTCCTGGTGGCTTCAACTTCAGCTAAACACTGGTAGGATCAATGATTTTAATGCTTGAGAACAATAACCATCACCGGAAAGAACTACATATCCTACATTGCAGGCGCCACGATCGAAAGATGTTTCCAGTCGATCGGTGTTTGGTGTGTCACGTCATGTGTTCAGGTCAGTTTGGGTCAGTCCAGTCAAGCCATATAAGGTATGGTGGTGCAGGTGGTTGCTACAAGTTGAAGATGCCATTTTTATTTTTAAATTTGCCTCGTGTAGAGCATGAGCTTTGCCTACTTTGTGTTGAATTAGTTATTGATAGGGTCTCCGTTGAAAGGTATGTTTAATATTTGCAGTCTATTTCAGTTGAGTTTTGCCATACAACTCTTTAACTACAAGTGGGATCTGTTTTATTTCCTTGAGTTCGAACCACTGGTCACGCCGATGTGCTATGTCATGATCCGCATGTATTTCTCCAATTTATCTTATGATCGGTCCGTGGGACTTGACTGTCCATGTCCGAGATTAGTTGGGTTGACTAACAAAATTAAAAAATAAATAGATGCACCAAAGTATATTTAAAAGCTAATGCTAATGCTACAAATTGTTATCAACATAATGATGTATATCATAGTCTTTATGTGTTGTATATTTTATGTATATAATTTAAAAGTAAAAAAAATAAAAAAATGCGCTTTATTTTTTATATATCATTATCATAAGCAAAAAGAATGTCTCATATTAAAAGAATATTAAACCTGTTTGTCATCTCTTATGAGGCCCCTACATTGTTAAAAAAAAAAGTAGAATTAAATAATTAATAAATAAAAAGATAATAATGTAATTTTTAGGAAATCAAAAAGATTTAAAAAAAAATAAATTCAAATGCCGGTATAATAACGTGCGTTCTGTTTCTCTCTCCTCGTTTCGATCTCAGGTTTTTCGATCTCGTTCGCCTTTTAAATCAGACTTGGATTTGGCTCGGCTCGGGCGGTTAGCGACGCCGGATCTGATCTTTGGTGTGACTCCGGCGAGATCGCGCGGTCCGTTCTACAGATCTATTCGCCCGGCTCCTCGAATTCCACCAGCCGCGATGTTCCTGGTGGATTGGTTCTACGGGGTCCTCGCCTCGCTAGGCCTGTGGCAGAAGGAGGCCAAGATCTTGTTCCTGGGACTCGACAATGCCGGGAAGACCACGCTGCTTCATATGCTCAAGGACGAGGTTGGATTCTCAGATCAGCATTTTCTTTTTCATTCATCTCTTTGGTGTATTCCTATGTTGGTTGGAATTTGTTTCCCTTTCTCATGAATGCAGAGACTAGCCCAGCACCAACCGACGCAGCACCCAACGTCGGAGGAGCTGAGCATCGGGAAGATCAAGTTCAAGGCTTTTGATTTGGGAGGCCATCAGATCGCTCGACGCGTCTGGAAAGATTACTATGCTAAGGTAAGCTATCAAAATTTGTCTTTTTGATCACGAATCTACGCCTCATTTTCCTTGCAACTCTTTCCTACATACATGGGTGTGGTTCTTCTCTGCATTGATCGTGTACTTTTCTGAAGAATTAACTAAAGTTTGATTATCTTAGTGTTATGCCATAATTATTGGTGATTCCACCGTGATGTTGACCACATATTTGATTGTAGCTTTTTTTAGTTGTGCTTTTTGATCCTCCAGGCTTGGATCAACAAATCATTTCACCATGGTTGCATCTTTACAATTTGTGTTTTTCTTTCATGCATACCGCTGTCATGATCAATTGCTTCCTTCAGTCATATGATTAATCTGTCGTCTATCTGTAACTTCTCTTACATTGCTTAGCCAACTCATGGGTTGTTGGATTTGAGGGGGGAATCCAACTTCATCTGTCATTCATGTATTCTTGAATACTGATTTAACCAAATCTAGAAGCCTGGAACAACTGAAGCCAAAGTTGTGTTAGAATCATAGCCACGGATGATATAATTTTTCAAAAAATAAAATAAAATAAAATTGGTGGAGTTTGGTAAATGTTCTTAGGAGATACTTATCTTTTAATCACAATGTCTTATAACATAACTCATTCGGAACTAAGCTAAATAAATTGGTTGTTGTCTATTTTTTAAAAAGTGGAATAGATCAATCCAATATCAAACAGAGTGTTACTGTATTGTTCTTGCTCTTGAAAATAGTTTGAGCTTGGTAAGCATCTGAAAACTTGAAGCTGCAGTGAATTTGTTAAAAATTCCCAGACACTGTTACCCAAGTTCGGCTGAACTTTGATTTTTCTTGAATGTTTGTTTAGATAGTTACATTTCTTTCGCAGATACTTCTAGGCTGTGTCGAGAAAGAATATGAGAAAAAAAGAAAGGTGGGCAATAGAAGAGGATAAACAAGTAGATGGAATGAACAAAAAGTTCTCTCATTGTTGGTCGAGTGAACTCATATGAGGAAGTTCTGAACCATTTGTCTTGGCCAGTCGATCACATTTTTTGCCTTTTCCCAAGTTTAAAACGGAAGAACTGTAAGCAAAAATAATACAGAAATGAGCCTTTCAATTAAGCAAGATGAATTGGCCAAACAAGATAGTGTGTTGTCATTGTATACACATTCATCACATATTTATTATTATTCTCCTTGCAACCTTCTTTCAATTTTTTTTCATGGAATGCTGTGAAATACTTGCATCACTGATAATGATTTTTGGGTGGAAGTTGTCAAAAAAGTTGTTCACTTCATTCTCTAAGATTGCGATTCTCTTGTACGATATCGTATGCTATTTCTTTTCTTGTGAAATGTTACAAAACCCTTGAATTTTTTTCTACTAGGTGGATGCAGTGGTGTACCTAGTAGATGCATATGACAAAGAGAGGTTTGCAGAGTCAAAGAAAGAATTGGATGCACTGCTATCAGACGATTGTTTGGCAAATGTTCCATTTCTTATTCTAGGAAACAAGATCGACATCCCTTATGCAGCATCAGAAGAAGAGCTACGCTACCATCTTGGTCTGAACAACTTCACAACTGGCAAGGGAACGGTGAATCTTCGCGATTCCAATGTCCGCCCCCTCGAGATCTTCATGTGTAGCATCGTGCGGAAGATGGGATATGGTGACGGTTTCAAATGGATCTCACAGTACATCAAGTAGAGGTTGATTCTTCTATTAGTTTGGTTTGAAAACTCTTTAGTTTTCCTAAGTATTTGGTTGAGGTGGAAGTACATGGCATTCATCTACTGCCATTTTAGTGGAACATAAGAACATAGCAAAATAAGGATGTAACACTTTTCGTCGAGGTGAAAGCACTTGGCTCTCATCTACATATTTCTTTTTATTTGACAAACCAATTTTTTTGAAAGATCATATAAGTTTTCTGTTTCTGATTCTCAAGTGGTGTTGTTCTTTTGTTGATCACGAGCAAAGGTGTTTGATTCATCCCCTCATCATATAACTCGAATCATTGTCAAACTGATCGATCTCTTCGGAGATCACTATGAATTGTTAAACAGGCACATCGATATCTAATGATCGCGCGCCTTGTGTTTCTTTGTTAAATTCATATTTGACTTGCCCTATATCCTTCCATCTCTTTCCATAAGGTTAATCAATTCTTAGCATCAGCATTTGTTGGTATTATTTTGGTTAATTTTAACACAATTTTAATAATAACAAAGTTGTCAATTTGATACAAAAGATCATTTATCAGATGAAATATAATTTTATTTTATTTCAGAATGTGTTTATTTTGTAGTTTGGAGTGGAAAGAAATATCAACCAAAAAAAAATAATTAATTTTTATTTACTTAGAAAATTCTCGTGGCTTAAGAGCCCGCTGCAAAGCCATGAGCTATAAATAGTACATGTCACAAGAAAAGGGCAGGTTTTTTATTGAGAAAGAAAAAGAAAAAGAAAAAGAAAAGATACTCCACAGCACAACACGACACAACACCAGCCTTCCGTCACTGCCCTGCGCTTCATCCAGTCTCCAGCACCCGTAGATTCATCGGCGCCCTGCGCTTCTTCCGTCACTGCCCTCCAGGAGCCGCCTTTGGGGCATGGAACCCCCCGTGGAGGTTCTGCTGAAGAAGATCCAGGAGCTGGAAGCCCGCCACGCACGGATGAAGCAGGAGATGTCCAGGTTGATGCCGGCCGACGGAGGCGGAGGCGCGCTCCGAGCGGACCGCGGAAGGTCCCACTCGGTCTCGCCGCAGCGGACGGCGCCGCCGGCGCGGAGGACGAATAGCGGAGGAGGCATCGAGGGTTCCGCGGCGGCCTGGGCGAGGGGATCCAGCTCCTTCGGGCACTCCTCGAGGCTGCAGCGTGAGAGTCGGGGGCCGACCGACTCCCCCGGTGGCGGTCCCTCTGGGATCCGGCTGTCGGAGAGGCAGTACCTAAACATTTTGCAGTCAATGGGGCAGTCTGTCTATATTTTTGATCTCGAGGGCCGGATAATCTATTGGTCGGTTGCCCTTGCCTTTCCTCTTGTTCTTGCTCCCTTTTTCTCTTGTGATCAAGTGCCTTAGAATCCCGAACATTTTAGGGAGCTGCATGATGAATAGTAAAAAATTTCATGTATTTTGCTTGGTTTAGCTGCTTAATGCATTGCCTTTACTCATTGTATTTATGTTGATTTTGATGATTGGAGAATTCATAAAAGGAACTATGTAAGAATGATTAATAATCTTGGAAGGCCATGCAAGAAAATTTCTTTTAGTTAATGTAAATATCGCTTAGGCACTAAAATGTTATGTGCATATTGTTTATTCACCTAGAAGTTCGAAATCTACAATCTGACAAGAATGGACTATCTTGATTATGGAATGCTAGAAGTCTGCACTTCTTCTGATGTTAATTCACATATGGAAGGTTCAATGCTAAAATGCTAATTCTAGCCCATCATCTTTATTCATATTCCATTGTTCTTTTATTTACTTGTTTATTTTTATCAAAGCTGCAGTGAAATTGTTCTCCTGGTGGTATTTAACTTTAGTTTTAGGTAACGTACTATTTGTCTGGTTCAAAAGTATTCTTCTGTTAAATGTTTATATTTGTGTATGTATTTGTATCAATACAACAAAGAATGGTACTTTTGGTTTCTCGATTTTGTTAGGAACCTTTTCCAGTTGGCTATCAAAGAGTATCAAATATGATCGTTTTTTATTTTGTAGGAACCGATCGGCAGAGGAACTTTATGGCTATACTGCATCAGAAGCACTTGGTCAGAATGCTACTGGGCTACTAGTTGATGCCTGTGATTTCAACATTGCTAAGAGCATAGTTCAGCATGTAACCATGGGGGAGAACTGGAAAGGGAAGTTTCCTGTGAAGAACAAACTAGGAGAACATTTTCTAGTTATTGCCACGAACATCCCCTTTTATGATGATGATGGTAACTTGGTTGGCATTATTTGTGTTTCAAGTGATTCTCAATCATTTCAGGATTCAACATACACTTCAAACTTTAGCAATTTGGAAGCTTCTATCAGTGACACTGCTAGGAAAAGTGTTACAGATAATGGTGGTTTGGATCCTCAGCAACCCCTCCAAATTGCTATTGCATCTAAAATTACCAATCTAGTAAGTTAGCACTTGCTGATCTTAAACATACAGAATTCAACAGATGCATAGGTCATAAAAACAATTGGGAGTGTTCCTTGAGTATATTAGTTTGATATCTAGTGTTAATTTATTTTCTAGTTCATTCTTTCTTGATTTTTAAAATCACTATGACAGGCTACTAAAGTTACAAATAAAGTTCGTTCTCGAATGAAGCAAGGCGAAAATAATATGGAACGGGAAACAGCAACCAAAGGTAGCCAGTGTTCTGATCGTGACACAATTTCAACAGACCACAAGGAGGATGGTATCTGTAGTGATGCTAGCACACCGAGAGGAGGGGTACTACCATGTGACTTTGAGGAGCCTTCTTCTGTCATAGAGTTCAAGTCTTCTGGCAAAGCAGCCAAAGTAAATAATGATGAAGATGAAGGAAAGGCTGGCATCTACAAGATCATAAGCAAGACGGAGGCACTATTTGCCAATAAGGGTATAGTATGGCCATGGAAGGGAAATGAGCAGGATGCTACCAATTCAAAGACTCGCTTTGTCTGGCCATGGTTGCATAGCAATCAAGAAAATGCATACAATCATTCTAAAGCATCTGAGTCTTGTATGAAATCAGAAAGTCAAATGACTGAAAACTATCGGGCAGGAAATAATGAAGCCTCAGGATCTTGGTCTTCTCTTAATGTCAATAGCGCAAGTAGCATTAGTAGTTGTGGGAGCACCAGCAGCAGTGCGCTCCACAAAGTGGATACGGATGTAGACTCTTTAGATTATGAGATCTTATGGGAAGATCTTACAATTGGTGAACAAATAGGTCAAGGTAGCCTTCTTCTCCAATAAATATGATAAAATGTATCGTATAGCGAAGCATATGCGTTGATAAGAATAGCTAAACTTACTTTTTTTGCAAGTATTGCTATGATTCACTTTTGCCTACATATGTTCTTGTTTTTACAATGCCTTAAGATTTCATCCTTGTACTTTTGCTAACAACTCCGGCAATAGTTACAAGCATCTTTCTGATTGTGATATTGGTATAAATTCATTTTTGATGCTATTGGATGTGCCAGTCGGTGATTTGCTAAGACAAATTACTTTCAACCTTGTACTCTGATTACCAAATTACTGACAGTCCTGCCTCGGTTTCCATAACATTCCATAAACAAATTACCTGTAGTTTTAAATCTAATGTCTTTCTTATCACAGTGTATTACAATATTAAATCATCTAGGATTTTTGCTGATTTTGCATGCTTATGATTTTTTTTGGCTAATCTCAAATTTTAGATCTTAGTTCTTACTATATAGCTGTTTGAGTGTTATATAATAGAGCTGTTATTTTTCCTATAGTGCGGAAGATAAATGCGAGACAATAAGTGAAACCTCACCAGAAGCTTGTGTACTACTTTTGCAATTTACAACATCAATCAGCCATTGCACTGCTGCTATTATGTTAGATGGATATCATCATCTCTGTTTGAAAACTATACAACAATCTGGAGTGAACTCTATTGGTCTTAATTGAATAGAAATATAAAAGATCATCCTTAAGGCACACTAAGTATCACTCCTTATGCAAAACTTCACATTGGCAATAATTCTACAGGACAATGAGAATAATTATCTGATCATCAAAACTTGGTAGTCACATCTGACCTGCTTTCTTTTTTGCATATGAGAATTTGTTTTTTTTGTGTCATTTAACTTGATATATGATATCATGTAGCTAGTCGCGTTCATGTTCAGATACTTCCTTAGTTAACTATATCAAGATTAATTTGTCAAAAGTTTGGTTCTAGTGCTCTCTTGTTATGGATTGTATTTGGGGGTTTATATTTTGTGTTTCTTCATGTGAAGAAACTCTTTTATTCTTGTGATGACTGAGAATTGTTGTGGAGAAATTTGACTTTTCATGAATTGTATCTTTGTCATTACTAGCGGTAGACTTAAGTTACTTTTTCAGGATGCAATGCTTAAGGACTGCTGTCCAATTTACCATGGTTAATACCTAATAAGTATCAAATCTTTTTCTTTGTCCCAAACTACTCTTTTAGCACCTGTCATAGTTAACATCATACAAGGATCTTTTGTTGGATTCAAGATTTTACCTGAATGATCTAATCTTTAAGACTGAATTGGAGACAATGCTCTCATCAATGTAATTGATTACTCTTCTGTTTCTTACAATAATTTGTTTTCTGCTCTTCCAGGATCTTGTGGAACTGTATATCATGCTTTATGGTATGGCTCGGTAAGCTTCACCTGTACTGATTTACTTATGCCAAATCAGAATATGCAAATTGCTAGCATTTTCACTAATTTTAGAAAGTATTAGTTGGTGCTAGTCTAGCTACAGCTCACGTGTGTCTGATTGTGCTTTTCAACAATGTTGGTGCTGTTATGTTTTACTTGTTAATTTTAGTTCAACTGATTTACAAGAAAACTTGCTTGGTTACTCGATGCTAAAGATTGGCAACTTAAGTCCATGCCATAGAATTGTGACCTTGTTCAATAGTTATGCACTCATATAGGGAATCCTGATGAATTAAGCAGTCAAGGTGCTAGTTAAATACATGATGTAAAAGGTTCACTGAGACATGAGTGCATCATAAGACATAAAAGGATAGTCCGGTGCACGAAGCTCTCGCCAATGCAGGATCCGGGGAAGGGTTTATTGTACGCAGCCTTATCCTGTTTTGCAAGAGGCTGTTTTCGAGACTCGAACCCTTGACTTCTAAGTCACACGACAACAACTTTACCATTGTGCCAAGGCTCCCCTTCATGAGTGTATCATAAGACATGACAAAATAATATTCTTATATATTCATGATCAGCATATAGAAGTAAGCTCTCTATGATGATGAAGGTCCTACTCTTGTAAATATATTTATAGATCTTAAAAGCTTTTGATATGACATGAAAACATAACATTTTTATATATTCATAATCAGCATATAGAAGTAAGCTTCTCTATACAATGATGAAGGCCCTATTCTTGTATATATATTTATCAATTAAAAGTTTTTGATCTATTTTCATGGAAAGATATAGCCTAAATGACATTTAAGTTTTTACTCTGTTCAAGTTGGGGCATTGCATGATTATTAGAGGTAGAGGGAACCCAAATGTTTTTCATGCTATTGAGGTAAAAAAATGCTATCCGACCCTTGCAATGTAACTGTGTGACCTGGTGGTCACGGATTCGAGTCGCAGAAACAACTTGCATACAATAGACCTAATGCAGTCCGACCCTTTCTCGAGACCTGACATCGGTGGGAACTTCATGCACCGGGCCAAATGAGTGTGTGCAGATGAAAAAATGTTGTGTGTGCAGATGATTGTTTTTCCTATAAATTACTGTAGTTTAAGCCAACATCAAAAATAGTGTGCTAATTTGGGATAGCTATAAGGCCAAATGAGTGTACTGCCTTGACTTTGGCTTAAACATCTTTAGGTTAGTGGCTTAGGCTTGTCGTGTTAACGTAACAATTTTGATGAGAGAAGTCTCGAAGATTCAAGCCTCGAATGAGGGACATTGTTACAATGTATTTTAGTCTCACCATGGAAGGTTTTTATGAAGCAAGGGAATTTATAAGGCAATGATGAGTACTAATATTAACTTAATTTAAGCATTTTGGGCTACATTTTAGATCTAAAAAGTGAATGAAAGAATTTTCTCATTCAGGTGGGAATGTGATAATTATTGTACTATCAAATCCCTAATATAGATCTTTCATGTTTTTTACTAAATGATGAGTAAAGTATATACTGTTGGTTCCAGGATGTGGCAGCAAAAATATTTTCAATGCAGGAATATTCAGATGATGTGATACTTTCCTTTAGGCAAGAGGTAATGATCAAGTTAGCTCTTTGCATGTATCTTTTAAGATGATATTCTGTAACTTGCTCTTATGTGTTACACCGAGAAGCTAGCTATGTTCTTGTTAGGTTACATTGTCCATTGGTGGTTTATTATTTGGTTTTACTATCTATGGCATGTTCACACAAAATTTATTTATGGAATGGTATAAATAATGATTTTAATTGTTTTCTTGCTGCTCTATTCTTTCTGTTGAAAATTTTCTAAAATAACTTTTCGCATGTCATGAGCGGCCAACTTTGTTACTTATCTTGTTTGTGAAACTTTCTGAAAGTTCTGCTTAGTTTTTATAATGTTAGTTTACGAGTTGAAATGCAGTATAGCAACTAGCATGTCATGGCAATTATGTTTTCATTCATAGGGACATGTACTAACAATAGATAGTTGTGTTCCTTATTGGTCAATAATGATGCCTAGACAGCACGACTTTATGTGGGGTAAAACTAAAACTATTCTGATTCTTATTGGTAGGTACTGATATGTTGTGATATCTGGCATCAAAATATACAAGCCAACTAAACAACTCTTAAGGGTTGATAAACAATGATTCATGAACCAACACTTTTTATTCCTGTGAATTTATCATGTGTGATCCATTGAGATAAAATGAAGATGCTATGGGTAAGCATTTTGTTGGCTTGCTCATAGGCTCCATATACAGTTTTCATTACAAAATTATTTAAACTTTTTTGTTTTTTTGATGAGGAAGAGAGTGAAGGCCTTGTGCATTGCCCCTTGCAGTAGAAGGGAGAGGCCATGGGTCAGAATCTGTTGGCTTGCTCATTTGGCATATATAATTACATTTTCTTTTTTCATCTTTAACCTAGTTAGATTCTGCATGCTATATTTTCATTCCATAAGTAAAGAATTGTACAAAAGGTCTGATATTATTAAGGAGATTGACTTGCTCCACTGTTGAAGTTGCCTGAAATGTCAAAATGACAATCAACTTCTCATTATTCAGATTGCAATTCCTTGTCAAACAAACAAACCTAGGAAGATACTGGTTTCTCTTGGATGATTTGATTTTAGACTTGAGGCTGCCCTTGAAATTCACTGGTTTCTCATTATTCAGGTCTTTTAGTTTTTATATATTGTCCTTTAGTTTTATATACTTTTAAATTCACTGGTATGGTAGGATTATGTCTTCTGTTTTCTGATAGTAATGTTGAATCTAACTCATCTGTGTTTCCCCATCCATATAGTTTTGGCATGCTTTTATTGAATTTGTTACTGAATATTACACATTCTTATAAACTTGACGTTGGTTTCTTTACAAGGTGTCACTGATGAAGAAACTGCGGCATCCGAATATGCTACTTTTCATGGGTGCAGTTACCTCTCCTCAACGTCTTTGCATTGTGACAGAATTTCTTCCTCGGTTGATTCTCCTATTTGCTTATCAGTATTAGCACAATTGTTTCGTAGACTTCTATTTCTCTCTTAACATATGATAGTTGTTAAGAAGATGCAGCTTATCACGAATCAGCTATCTTCTAGGTTTTATCTTATGATGAACATATTGCATAACAGGGGGATTAGAGTCGCTTGACATGATCGTATCTGTCTCCAAGGTTTAAAACCAGTATTCAAACCAGTTCCATTCTTTGACTTGGGCTGACCCATAGTTACCAATCTGTGTCAACACTGATATGGGTTGGCACAGAACAATTGTGCCGGTTCGCTACAATGCAGGGAGACTTCACTTTTTTTCTCCTTACCTGACATTTGAAATAATTATATGGTTGGATAGATAACCATTAAAATTTCACTGTATTATGCTGCAGTTCCCTTAGTATTGTGCCAGGTTTTGTTGAATACGGCTTTGTATTTCTTAGCTATAAGCAGGGTCCAAATAGATTGGCTTTGAGCTATTGTATGATTCACTTTCAAGTTTTGTGTCAAGATTTTTAAATCTGAATCAGAGATCAACCATTATAGGAGACGAGTTTGTGAGGCTTCTGTTATTGTGGACTCTTGAGAGGGAACAACTCATTTTTAAATTATAAAGAGCTATCCATGTAGTCTTTTTTTTTTCTTTCAATTTTTAAATTTATTAGGTGCACAACTCATTTCAATTTTTTTTTTAGATATCTGTTTTCTTTAGATTGGAAACAGCTATTGACAAAAACAGATTAACTAGTATTAATAAACTTACCATCTGTTTCTCCATTTTTCTCCTACCTGAAATGTAGTGGGAGCTTATTTCGTCTGCTGCAAAGAAACAACATGAGGCTGGACTGGAGACGACGCATTCACATGGCTCTAGACATTGTAAGTGTAGTTCCTCAAACTAAAATGTGCATGTTAGTTTATGTTCTTTTTCTAATCTGTGTTGATATTTCATTAAATTGTATGAGATGCAGTACACACATCCAGTCGTTAGAAATGAGTCATGTTGATTTTACACTTACAATGAATTTAGGAAAGAAATGTACTATACAAGCTTTGTGCCGGATCCAGTAAACGATGGTTCATAAGAATCCATATGGTTCAGAGAGAGATTAAAAGTAGCAAAGGATCTTGATAAGCGAACATTTGAAGTGGGTATCTCAGTTATTTTGAGAGAAGAGAAAACTAGGATAGCGAGTTTTGCGACTTTATAAATAGAAGATGGATAGTGACATGGACAGACAGTTTATTACTGAAATTCCACTACTTTTCGAGGGATGCGAAGAAATTAATTGAACTTACTACTCAAAATACCATCATTCGTTCTTTTGTTTCTGTTTATGTAAAATATTTTTGATATTGCAACTGCCTCAGATGCTGATCAGTGTTTTTTTTTTTGACAGGCAAGGGGGATGAATTATCTTCACCATCACAACCCTCCTATCATCCATAGTGATTTGAAGTCGTCAAACCTGTTGGTGGACAAGAATTGGACTGTGAAGGTGGGAATTTCACTTCCAAATATGTGCAAAGTATTCATCTGATAAAAGCATAAACATCTAACTTTGTCAACTTCGATGGCAGCAGGTTTGTGATTTTGGCCTTTCACGTTTGAAACATGAAACTTATTTGACAGCGAAAACTGGGAAAGGAACGGTAATTTTTGATGTTCCCTATTTGACCTTGCTGGTTTTCTATGGCTCCTGAAATCTGACTCCGATGTTGTGCTTTCCTCATTTTAGCCACAATGGATGGCTCCAGAAGTTCTTCGAAATGAGCCTTGTGATGAAAAGTATGCTACTTTACGGCAATTAGGACAGTTTCCATTTGTATTTTACTACTGCTTGAAAAAGAATGTTAGTGAAACCTTCTTATGGTTTGTGCAAAAACAGGTCAGATGTTTATAGCTATGGGGTAATACTTTGGGAACTTGCCACCGAAAAGATCCCTTGGGAGAATCTCAATTCGGTGAAGGTAATTATCATTTCATTGAAGAACAAAAATAGTGGTTTTCATTTGGTGCTGCTCAACAAAGCAATGAAGTTATATGTGCATGGAGTTATATTGTATCATCATCGCATATGATAGTATCTTTAACTTTCTCAAATTCTTTATAATAGAAGCAGAAAATGTGAAGACAACTTCGTAAATATAATTTGCGTGATCAATTTCTCTAGGCCAACTTAATTATACTCTGCTTTTGCCATTTCTTTTTGCTGATTGTGAATTCTACCTCATGAGTCATAACTGTTGCTATCATCCAAACAGACATTACTGGCAGATATTGAATAGGGAGAATGTAGTAAAGGTCATTCTTCACCGAGCAAATTTGTGTTTTTGCATCCTACTTTTTCACTTGCCTATGAAATTTTACTCGGATTAACTTCCTATTTCCATAGTTCTAATTTTTTTTTTTTCATTTTATCCAGATTATTGCGACCGTAGGATTTATGAATCAGAGGTTGGATTTGCCAGGAGATTTGGATCCTCAATGGGTATCCATCATAGAGAGCTGTTGGCATAGGTCATTTCTTCACCCGATAAATAATCACTCGAACTTCTTTTTTTGTGTGTTTGACTATTTCTTCTCCTCACAGTGAACCAAAATCGCGACCAACCTTCCAAGAACTCGTAGAAAGGTTGAAAGAGATGCAAAAACAACATGCGGTGCAGTCTCACATGCAACGTGCTGCAGCTGGTGAAAACTTTGCAAGAGTAGGATCTCAGGAGAGAAATGAGCCCGACTAATCCGCAACCGTCAAAACACTTTTGTCCAACCTCATTCAAGGAACCAAGTTGCCTCGCTAGGAGCACAGTTTGTTCGTTCTTGCACCATCAAAGAATGTAGCTAGCTGCGAATTGCTCTGATCAAACCATCAACATGGCAGTTGCATACATGCTTCTGAGGTCCTCGCTAATGAAAGATCAGCATCAATGACGTCTGACCGAATCAGAGAAACAATCGTGTGGTCTTTGGGAATGCAATATGAAATCGGACCTCCATTGTGCCACGCCAAAAAGGGTTCACTGGTTTTATTGTACAGAAAAGAGAATGCATCTTTTGTCAGTCGTAATCCTTCA
The DNA here is from genome assembly GCA_038050645.1 of Hedychium gardnerianum. NCBI lineage: Eukaryota > Viridiplantae > Streptophyta > Magnoliopsida > Zingiberales > Zingiberaceae > Hedychium > Hedychium gardnerianum. Next base: position 1,145,727 of record JBBUKS010000035.1, read on the forward strand.
TATATTTCCACTCGTTCCTGAGTTGGTGTCTTTGAGTCTCGTCACTCAAATGAATTCTATCTTCTTGTATTACTGATATGAAGAATGTATCATCAGTACATGAATCTTCATATAACTACCATTTTATGTTGCTCCATTTTTTTTATTTTGTTAATCCAGATATCTAGATCTAACTAATCCTGAAAGCGAACGGCCTTTTCTCCCGGTTCACCCATTGAGAAAATTCAGAAACACTCGCGATAATATGCTAGTAGTCGATCTCCATGATTGTTTTTCACTCACTGTAAAATTGCACATGGTCCAGTTGGGGGGATGGAACCATGATTCTCTGAGAATCCACCAAATGCCTTGCCGCTGCACTAACCTTCAAATCTAGCTCACTCTACTAAGTCAAACAATCACTCGCAAATTTCTATATTTCATTTTTGTTTCAAATATTTTACATTTTCACAAATGCTTGCTTGGTTTAGTAATATGCGAGTTACATCTAGATAATTTTTTTTTTCACTCAAAGATTGTAAATAGTAACAAAATTTACACCACAACCATCCGTACTTGAATGAGTTTGAAAGCTAAGATTATTCCATTGATCACAAAGATAATGATCAAAATACTCCTAATAATATCGTTCCATATTAATTATTTTACAATGAATAGAAACAGAGTTACACGTGCCTCCATTTGACACGCCACCAACAAGGAAAAGCATGGGCTTGCATTGGACCGTGTCAAGAAATCCAACATACCGTGAGATTAAACAAGAGCAAACATGCGGCAATAATGTTACAGAGGAAATATTTCAAAGTTTACAACCACAACAAACTTAAAGATTAATAATATTAATAGGGAACTATTTTCCTCTTACCTCACGTAGAAGATAAAGATTAAACAAGTTGCAATCCTAAGAAGGCACACTGCTTCCTTGCATGCTCTGGAATCAATTTTGTTATAATCTCCATTGGGACACCCTTTAACTCTAGTAAAAGCCGAGCATTGTCGACACAAGAAACACCGGAAGTTATGATCGAATCTGCTGTAAGTTATAAGAAAATGCTGTTACAAGTCGGACTTACCGTGAGGCTTGAAGTTGAACAATGGAGGTAAATATCTGCCATTTGGTAAACGAGTGTTTGGGTCGCGAAGTTCATCGAAGAATGGATGGATCAATGACTCCAACTGCAAGAATAAAAACTTGTTATAGATCTGAGGCTATTAACTATAGATGTCAGAAACAATTTCGTAGTATACTAACGGCGGTACTCCTCAAGTTCGGAGAATACTGAAGAAGCCGAGAGACTAGGTCTACAGCTTCAGGCGGCATCCTCTTGTGAAAAATCTGGTAGAAGTAGAAGCTTGGGCTAAAATTTACACTGGATAGAAGAAAATGGAAAAAGTTTCGATATGGGAAAAACTAGACCTTGTGCCAAGGGTGAGCTTTAATCTGTGGGAATTTGAACTCATTGTAATTGGGATTCATGCATTTAATTTCTTCTCTTGTTGGCGTACCAAGAATCTTTCATCATGCAAAAAGATACAACGACAAACTATAAAAAATTATTGAAAACACAGGTAACAAATAAAATTAGAAGAATGCCAACAACACCTTGATAATTTCTACGAGTTGGTCAACTCCACTCTCACCAGGAAACAAAGGCTGTTGGCAAAGTCAAAAGAATCATTCTAACAGAAATAAATGATGGAATTTTGATACTCTTTGAGGGACACGAGTAGTTATGTACCTGCCCTAAAAGGAGTTCAGCTAGAACACAACCAGCTGACCAGATGTCAATTGCTGTTGTGTATTCAGTGGCACCAAATATAAGTTCAGGAGCTCGATAATATCTAGAACATATGTATGATATATTCGGTTCCCCTTTCACCTGTTAAAACCAGAAAGTAGTTAATATTCTGCAAACCTACTCAAAACTGCTATGATCCAACAAGAAGGATTACCAAAACTTTGGCACTACCAAAGTCACATAGCTTCAGTTGATGCATGTGTGGATTGACCTGATGTATAAAAGTAAGGTTATTCATATTGTTTTTTAGAGTAAGAGTTAAAATTCACAAAAAAAAAAGAGAAAACAATTATCAAGAGAACACCTATCTATCTATATGAATCATTTGTATATAAGAATCTTGAGAAAATTTTGCACAAACATATAATGTGCATTTTTTTATGCTCAACAACAAAATCAAAATGAATGTCCACAATTACATATACTTGTATGTGGCAAAAGGAAATATGAAATTGTGACTATAAACGCATCAATATATCCAACAATTGATTGAAACATATACTAGATTTTACAGTGAGCTCTTATTCAAAGAACATGGTCACCATTGAGTTAGATTTGCACATGCATTTCTTGTTCACTGTGCAAATGTTACCCTCACAAGGGAAAAATGTAAAGATTTTACCTTAAAAGTGTCTAAGGTATATGAATCACATACCAAAAGATTTTGTGGTTTGATGTCCCTGTGGCATACTCCGATGCTACCATGTATATAAGCCAATGCTCTGCAAATCTGTAAGGACAAAAGAAATCAGGATATTTGCATTCTGGATTTTCTAGAATTAGTATTCAAGCAATAAATCAGAAGAGGAGCTAGTATAAATGACTTGACTTGAGATGAATACTAACATAAGACTATCTAATGATGAACAAATGAAGTACAAAAAAAACTTTGTTATCAATAGATCCCTCCTCATGGCAAAATTGTCAAATAAAGTCTCCTGAAAAGTCAAGCTTACCTGATACATATAAAGCTTCACATATATCAATGGCATACGCTGATTCATCTTGGTATAGTGTTTGATTACTCGATACACTGTCTCAGGTACATACTCAAGCACCAAATTAAGATAAAGTTCTTCCTTTTCGGTTGTTGAGAAGAAGCAATGCTTCAAGCAGACAACATTTGGATGGTCAAGAATGCGCATGGTTTGCAACTCTCTATTCTTGTATCTCTTGTCCTGAAGAACTTTCTTTATCGCAACAGTCTCACCTGTCTCAAGACACTTTGCCTAATGGTAGAAAAACCAACAATAAAATTGGTAAAGCAGCAGCTGACTAAGATAGCGCTATAAAATAAAATTCAAAATGCATTACCTTTGTTAAAGAAAGCGGCCAGGAAAAAAAAACAGTGAAGCCATCAGCAACCACAAGAAAAAAAAAACCATTCTGCAGCCTAAGGAAACAGGTACACACTCACCTGAAATACAACTCCAAATGATCCATGCCCAACAACTCGTTCAGCCATGTAACTTATAGTCTGACAAGCATCCAGCATATTAGATAAAAATGTAGAAAGAGACAAGCAGAAAGAACACAACTCCAAATGATTCATGCCCAACAACTCATTCAGCCATGTAACTTATAGTCTGACAATCACCCAGCAAAGCTATTAGATAAAAAGGTAGAAAGGGACAAGCAGCACGACAAAGACAGTGTGAGAAAACTAAATGCAAGTTCCTGGGAATGAGTATATGCTTGGCAATTGTGAGATAAATTTGTTAAACATGTTGCTTCTAACAATGGAATTGCTAAAAGTAAAATTTGGGGGAAAAGGAACCCATTGTATGGGAAATGCTTCAAGAAGTTATCAGGGGCATCATATGGACCTTCTAAATAAATTTCCCATTTTTAAGGAATACAAATTCCATTGATAGATCATAACATTGAAACAATCACCTGAAATAGTTTGAACTTTGAAGTAATGTGATGTCAAAGACCTAAGCCAATAGCCCACTGGCCATCAATTATATAAAGAAGCTACAATCAAATCAACAATTTATTGGATTATTAATAGATCCAAGTGCATGGTCCTCGAACAAAGTGGCAAGTGGCAAAAGGCGATGCGCTCGCCCCCAACGCCCCCACCTCGGGACCAACATGGAGGAGGTAAATCACGGTGACTGAGAAGGCAAGTGGATGGGGGGGAGGGGGGGGGGGAGGGGGGAGTTACACAAGGTGCAGGGATTTATGCCCCGCCAGCCCCGAGGATCGACCCCTCGACCTCAAGTGGCAAACCACCACCCACTTACCACCTCAGCTATGCCCGTGGGGGCGCATAATTGCAAGGTAAAATCATGATGATAGAAGGATATACAAAGATTCTTGTTGACATCTCAAAGAATGCCAAAAACAATGAAGGTTATCAAAGATGGCTATGAGATCACACAAATTCTCCATCGGCATCAATTGTAAATGGTTTTAGGGAATCAATGCAAGCATCCTCACTTTCAGCATACAATTTGCTGATCTCTTCCATTTTTTGACATTATGACTAGTTGAGACGTATCACCAAGCTATTCATATTAACATCATGCAAATGCAGTTTAGTATGTTTGATGAGTGGTAGTGATTGGAGAGAGCTCATTGGAAGAAACATGATGATGGCTTCTGGTAAATATTGCCTTGTAATATATGATTCGTGTGCATTTGGAAGTTCTTCAATCAATTCAAGAAATTCATTTTTGATGTAAAGAAAAAATGTGCTCCTTTTTCAGAAAAATTGATACAACTCTCATCCCTCAACATTTGAGCAAACACACACAATACTTTTCAATTTTGTAACTAGAGCGACTTGTTAAGCATTTGAGCACATGTGGTTTTATGTCTGAGAAAACCTATCAACATAATATGTTAGTTGTACTCCATCTTCCTAATCCAGTCATAGAGATCATTAACAATATACATACTGACGGGTAGTACCTGTTTTGCCTGTCCATTTCTGCCACCTATAGTTGTCACAATTATATGACCAGTCTCCGTTCCATTTCCATCAACTACAGTAGCTTCAACTTCCTACAATTGTATCCATTAACCGTGTGATTCTCTTGTCTATTTTAATTTGGAATAATAGGAGATGCAGAAATCTGATTCATTGAGCTACATACCTTATCATCTCTTATCTTCATGTCATTCAACTCATCTGGCAATCTATCTACCAATATACTACCGGCACTAGCATCTTTGAGCCCTGATGAAGGTGCCATCCTAACTGAGCCCATCAGGTACAGAAGTCCTAACTAATCTTTGTTAGCAATTCTCCATGTGAACAATACTCAAAGCAACACCTGTAAAAGAAACATAATATCATGTCAACAAATACACCTTAAGACAATATTTTTCAGAACAAATTTTAAAAAGATTTAAGAAATGACTTGTTAATATGTAAAATTGCAAAAGAGAGAAGGAAGCCTACAGAGTGCAAAATTCTTGCTCACTCAATTCATATCATCCTAAATCACAAGCAGCCTAACCCAAAATTACACCACCTGGTGATTAGGGAATATTCAAACAATTTACTGAAATTGTAATATTGGTATGATCATTTTGGGCATACGAAAAACAACCCACAAAAATATCAGAATAATTAAATTTTTTGATATTGATAAAATTCCAGTATAGATGGAGACAGATCATGAACACATGCAAGGAGAAAAAGAAAAGGATAATAAAGTTGCGGATTCAGAGCAACAACCTCCATAGAATTATTCTGGAGTTCAAGGTTTGAATGATTCATTTGATCCTTATTAGGTTTACAAACCACAAACGCACCGTGAAGAATCGAAGACTATATGGAGTCAAGCAATGGAAATATGTGCTGGATCAATTATCACAATTGGTCCCATAATGCCCTCATTTTTTGGATCTACCAATTTACAATCATTTATGCCCTCATTATCATCAATGTGATAATGGCATATACGATCCAACATGAATAGCTTAACATGGTGAAAATTAAGAACAGATCACTAAGATTGTACTGTTTCATGAGTTGTCAAATTTGGTTAACATTTATGCAAAAAGATTTGCTTCTTTGATAATGTAAATTGGACTTTTTCCTTTTCTTCTATATTAAAATAGTGATCCTAAAGCTTAGTGAAGCACAAGATTTATTATTTAAGATTTTTTTAACTTTTACCTTTTCCCATATATTAAATTATTTTATTTTTTTATGACAAATTTCAATGAATGGATCAATTAAACTAATATCCTAATGATAAGATGTTCCTCTTAAGGAATGCGTTGCAGGGTCCGACTGTAACGTCTTGACAAGGACCACTACATCTCCATAAGATCTCGGGTGCAGTGCTAAATATGCAAGAGTTCGTGTTGATGGATAACTCCGCCCATGACGAACTAGTTATGACCGGTCCTAAGCCCGGATAAAGGAGGAGGGTTACGTTAGGTTGTCAGCCAACGTTAAACTATGACAAATTTCAATGAATAGATTAATTAAACTATTGTGCTAATGTTAGGATGTTCCCCGTAAGGAACGCGTTGCAGGGTCTGACTGTAACATCTCGGTAAGGACCGTTACATCTTCATAAGAACTCGAGTGTAGTACTAAATATGCAAGAGTTCGCGTTGCAGGGTCCGACTGTAACGTATTGACAATGACCGCTACATCTCTATGAGAACTTGGGTGTAGTATTAAATAGACAAGAGTTCTCACACCATAGATTGGATAAGAACAAATATTATAAGAAAACTAATAGTCTAAGATTTGAAGCATAAAACATAGGAACCCTCACTGATAAATCAATGGAGGTAGTAGATGCGATAATTAGGAAAAGAATTAATATTTTGTGTGTACAAGAAACAAAATGGGTAGGCAAGAAGGCAAAGACGATAAAGAACTCGAGTTTTAAGTTATGATACACAGGAAAGAGTAAAACAATAAATAGAGTGAGTATTATTGTAGATAGTTCGTTAAAGGATAAAATTATAGGAGCAGTTAGAAAAGGGGATAGAATTATAACTCTCAAGATAATAGTAGTGAAAGAAACTATGAACGTAATTAGCGTATATGCACCTCAAGCAGGATTAGATGAAGCTATCAAATTAAGGTTTTGGGACGACTTAGATGAAGTATTACAAAGCATTCCGCTAAATGAAATAATTTTTATAGGAGACGATCTAAATGAGCATATCGGAGTGAAAAATGAGGAATACGAGATGATACATGGAGGTTATGAGTTTGGAATGAGAAATTAAGAAGGGAAAACTATATTAGATTTTGCAATAGCATATGATCTTACATTAGCTAATACATATTTTTTAAAAAGCGAAAAACACGTGGTCACGTTCAAAAGCGGGAATAATAAATCGCAAATTGACTTTATTATGGTTAGGAAGAGGGATAGAAAGATTTGTAAAGATTGTAA
>JBBUKS010000035.1:1153006-1178493 GCA_038050645.1 Hedychium gardnerianum
ACTTAGTAGAGTAAAGACAGAATATATGGAATTTAAGTTTAACAATATTAGACGTAATGAGACAATTGTTAAGATAGGAGATAACAAATTGTGTAGAACTGAGAGCTTTAAGTATTTATGATCATTTTTGCAAAATGATGAAAGGATTAAGAGAGATGTCTTACATAGAATACAAGTAGGATGGTTGAAATGGAGGAGAACATCGGGTGTTTTATGTGATCGTAAAGTACCTTTAAAACTTAAAGGAAAGTTCTACAAAACAATAGTTAAACCTGCTATGTTATATGGAACTGAATGTTGGGCTATGACTCGAGCACATGAGTAAAAGATGAGAGTTGCAGAGATGAGAATGTTAAGGTGGATGTGTGAACATACGAGGATGAACAAAATAAGAAATGAAAGCATTAGAAAGAAAGTCGGAGTAACATCTATTGAGGGAAAACTCCGAGCGACACGTTTGAGGTGGTACGAGCATGTACTTAGACGACTAATCAATGCTCTAGTTAGATGATGTGAAACTATGACAAATACACACATCAAATGAGGAAGACCAAAAAAGGCTTGGTTAACAACAATAAAACAAGATAAAATTTATTTAAGTATAGATGATGATATCGTAGGGGATAGAGCCCAATGGCGTAGAAGGATCCATATAGCCGACCCCACATAGTGGAATAAGACTTAGTTGTTGTTGTTATATGTTTATTAAAATTCATTTTCACCGGCTTTAATCCAACTGATCTAATATAGCCGATACTCGAGTTGTTTAACAAACCAATATCACTACCAATTCCGATTCTACGGACTATGCATGTAAGTCCCAACTACTTGGGGCTAGCTAGATGAATCTTATCCCTTCTTTGAAATTGACAACATAACTAGTAATATTGAAATCAACTTAATCACTTATTTCATTAACTAGAGTTTATATCATCTCCACCACCCCTTCTTCCTTAAACTTGATTCCACTTATCTAACCAAAAATCATTTGACGGCCTTTGAAGATGTCAATACACCATAAAAACTAAAGAACATAATACACGAATATTAGTCTAAGAAGATGTTAATGCGTACAAGTGCAAGTGATTTCTATAATAGTCTAAGAACCTTCATGTCCACTCCATCAACCCATATTGTTAGAAAAGTTGATTGAAATGTTTATTTGTTTAACTTGCCTACAACAAATATTAGTCCAATATTTCACATAGAGCATTGCAACCATACAAGGAGACAATCAAGCCTCCTACTTTGTGAGTTCATTTCTCATTGGTAGGCTATCTAATTCCAAGGACCAAAACTTTTATTTTAGCACAGAAATTTCAAGATATCAAGGGTATAATTGAGATATTGATACTTTCTCGCTGGCATTAATTTCTAGTATTTCCTTATTCATTAGATGGAATAACCAAGATGAAGTGGTGTTCATTCATCAGTAGTTGAGTTCCTGATGAGAGAGAATGATATAAAAAATCAAAAAGTTTAAAAAACCATCCATGAAAATTTACCAGTTCATGGTCTAAAAATTTGTTTTCCTTTTAGTTTGACAAGCTTATTGCTTCTAATTTTTCTATTTCTATCAAAACTAGTCTATTTTGTTTGTCTCATAAAGTTAGATTATTGTAAGGTTTGTAAAGGAGAACCACATCTGATTGTTTTGATCATTTAAGCAATAATATATCATTTATTTAAAAAATTTCTCTTCTTTTTGTGTAATCGCTAACTAAGCAACATTATTCCTGTGGATTGTCAATTGAGGTCCACGATTTATCTTGGTTTTGCATTATGGTGGCTTTTTATTATAGGCATTCTAATTATGATAATATAAGCTTGCCATATTTGAAATACAGATAATAGTTAAATGTGCAGTACGTTTACTATTTAAAGAAGTGTTTTACGTAATCATGCAAGATTAAACATTGGGTAACTACATGTATCTCCTATATGTATTACAAATATGTGATAATGTTTTTATGTGGTTGTATATTAGATGTGCAGGTTGCATGTATCTATCGAACAAATATAGAAGGGATATGGACCAATATGTTGGCTACGTAGGCAGTTAAGCTTATAATGAACCAAAACAAAATTGAGTCTGATCTATTAAGCTAGCATCCCTGATGCACAAAGGAGGATATGATGAGTAATAAACAGTAACTTAATTGAGAAACATGATGGTATTTTCTCAAGGTTGATTTTTTTTTTATCAATATAACTTATTTTAATATACATATATACACATGCACATACGACAAAGCACTATGTAGTCACTCAATCACATGATGCCTTCATATCCATTGTAACACTCAGCTATTGGAAAATTCCAATGAGCATCGCACTCTCTTGTGAAAATAAAGAGATATCAAAGTGACTAGACAAACATCCAATGATTCAGGAAATGACACGAGGAAAAGAACAAGGAGAGGAAAAAGCTTCTTCCATTTTTACAGAGATATACCCCGTCCACCAGAACAGACGACAAAGGAACTTTAATCCAAACTTTGCGTGTCTTACAGCTACAAAGAATGATATAGGAGATTTAATCACTCAAAATGTAAAGAGAAAAACCCTAACCCTAATACGATGCCCGCTCCTCGCTGCCGGACGAATAAATCTCGGATCTAAGCCACCAAACCCACCAAACTATTATATAAAGTAGAAAAATGATAGATTAACAGATCAAGAAATAGGGTAAGCTCAACGCAAGTTCATACCCTGCATTAGTGAAGCTAAAGATAGAATACAATGATTCAGCTGAAATGCTCACCCAACAGAACCTCAAATCACCTATCGGAAGACTGGAACAGGAGAAGAAGCAGATCGCGTAGAGGTAGAAAACAGATCGGTCTCCCTCTCTTAGCTCTTTCTTCGTCTCCCTCCTGCTGCTTCCGCTCCTCCACTGCTATAGCCAGTGATCGCTGCTTGCTTTACTTTTCCCCGCCTTATTTTCTTTTTACTTCTTTTGGTTTGGGATAATTTCAAATTCGACCTCCTGCTGGTTTTATTGCGTCCGTCTAGAATGGAATTCACAGAGTCGAAGGGGTTTATTGTGAAATCCCTATAGAGAATAATGAATAATCGACGAAATGTTTTTGTTTTGGCCCATAAAATTTACCTGCTTTCAAATACCCTTCAAAATTTTAAATCATTAAATATCTTCTCTAATTCAGCTAATAAAATAATAATATCTATATATATATAACATTATTTTATTTATTAATAAAATAATAATTTTTAAAAAATAATAAATTAAATAATATCGAATCTCGAACAATTAATTTGATCTAATAAAATTTTCTATCAATTATTAAAATAAATTAAAAAATACTTAATAAATAGTTAGAAATTTAGTATCTTGTATTTTATTTAAAAAAATAATTTTTATAAATGTATTTTAGTTGGAGATCTAGATAGATGTCTGAATGAATAAAATAATAATTTTGAGAAAAAAGTGCAGAGAATTTAAAAATATTAAGAGCGTCAAATTTGAATTTTTTTTTTAAAATAAAATAAAATAAATGCAAGTAGCCACCTGTAATACGATTGTTATTTAGTATTTTTTGAGTCAATTGGATTTAAATTTGTTATTATTTTATTGGCTAAAATGATCCAACAACTTTGTTTAATTTATTTAAGCGATTGTGTGAAGTTCATTGATCTTAATAGATACTGTGTTTATTAGCATACTTAATCTTGGGAATCAATTCATCTCATTTCAAGTATATTAAAAAAAATGATGAACTTGATAATATTAAACTTAAAATAATCAGCTTAATTCTATATAAAATTTTCATCATCAAGATAATCTCAGAAGCTATAATAAGCTATAATAAATGGTAACATCAAATTTAAAATAATTGACTTAATTTCATAAAAAAAAATTATTGATCATCAAAATAAATCGAAAAACATTCACGATAAATGATCCAAAAGTTCAACATCTCTTAATTATATACCTCATTTGAAAAAAAAAAAATTATAAATATATTATAACTGAAAATCAAATCATAAATACCTAAATAATAATTTAAACATCCTACCATTACACCATAGCTCGGTAAGACTTACAAAGATTCTCATTTCAAGTATATTAAGAATGAATAAGAGAGAAAATCTTAAAAATAACACTCTTAATTATCTAATAAAAAAGATTAAATGAGGCTAAATGTTAAGCATGACATGGGGAAGAGAAAAAATAAAAATAAAAGAAATGTCAACTCTAGTCAATGTAAATAAATGCTATATTATTTGTCATTGCAAATACTGATCAACCAATGGTGCTTACAGTTAATCACATTTGACAAGCAATGCACGTCCAACAACCAGAAAGTTTGCAGATAATCACATATTTAAAAGAAAAAATAATAATAAAAGAAGAAAACAAAAACTAAGACTGTGATATGGAGCTGCAATTTTAAGTCAACTTCACCATCAGAATCTTTCTAGGTTTGACCTTGCAGGATCACAGAAGATTCAGCCAGCTACATGAAAGAAATTTTCAAGTACATAAGGAATCTGAAAAGGAATGCAGAAATGATCAGGTTCTTTCAGAGAGAAAAGGAACAAGAAAAATTGGCACATATCAACAGATCTCTCTATGTATTAAGAGAATGTTTGATGCAGACATTAATCATGAGTCTAACTGTTGCAAGCTTCAAGGAATGCTGGTTAACCTCATGACAAATATTTCAGCTTCCTTTCTATTTAGACATGGCAGAACGATCTGAGATGGCCGGCCGGTTAGCGGTGCGGAATCTTTTTCTGATACTCTTTTGCGACAACAGAGAATTTTTGTAAGCCTTGGGCAAGCAGTCGTTCCAAGAATGGCTTGAGTGCCTACACATCCAATAATTTCCATTGTTAGGGAGAGATTAACGAGCAGATTGCAGCTTTTATCCAGGTTTGTGATACATACTGCTGCCACTGGAATTAAAATTTCAGGAATCTCATACGAAACTGTCAACTGCATCGGAGATGAAGCAAAGTGATGCTATATTAGGGGGAAAAAAGAGAAAGGAATCAATGAAACGGCGGCTATACTTGAACTCTGCAAGAGGATGGACCTTTGGGAAAAAATCTGACTGCACCTCTGCAAGATTGAGAGGGGGGGAAGTCATAAATTTAATGAGTAAAATGTCACAGAGGTATCACAGTTGCTTGGCAATTTTGTTTTACTTTATCGAATTTCCTTGGTGAAATATCTGAACTTGCATGAAGCTCCCCTTTGCTGGGGCTTAAAATAACAACACATGAATAAATCCTTTCATGCTAATCTTAAGCATCAGAATATATTATGCTACTTCTAGTACCAATAAGTAGGTTTGGCTACATGATTATTATATTGCGATTCACCAAAGCATATTATCATATTGTTAGTAGTTTCTTAGTGTTGTAGAGAATACTAGGAAGGGCCTAAACCCATAACTTTAAGTTCATCCATTTGGATAGAACAGTGGAATATTAGTACATGCATCAAGTTGTATCTTTTAGTTGAATGATTGTCTACCTATTCGGAAGACCTTCTAAAGATCGCCAGTGTATCTTCTGATTAGGAATAGGCTGCAGCACAAGAAAGAAATGAAATGAATTGAACATTTGAACTAATATCAAACTGTTTCAGCAAATGAAGTTGATTTGATGCTTACTTGCAAATTTCGAGCAAGCCAAGAGAATTCAACATCACGACCAAACACTTCATACTTAAGTGACCAACGCGATAGATAGGGCTTATCCTGCAGAATCTGTATGGTGCCAAGTAATATAAAACAGTTTAGCCTTATATGAAAATACTACAATTAGTCTCAAAAGCACTCTACATCCACAGTCCACCTATCAATTGTGTAGCCAAAAAAGTTCACTTTCCCAGATTCAACTATGTTTCTAAATCAAGATACAACTTATTGCTTATAAATTGAATCGACTAGGAAGTTGTATTAGCTGATTAAAGTTATATTAAGATACAAGATAATAATAATAATAATAATATTGGAACAAACATTAAATAGTGCCAGAAAGAAACACACAAGACCAGCAGGGTATCTGAATATCCACTTCAAAGATGCTTCATTCTCAATGCATGAAATTTCTAATACATAAGCAAAAATACTAAGAAAAAAGAACTAAACTATTGACATATTACTATATTTTTGACAAATATATCCTAAATGCTCTAACTTTCAATCCCACTTCAATCTGAAATCTCAAAATTCACAATAATATTAATCTATTAACAAGAACATGAGAAAGATTGGTCCAGCATAATTAAGCTACTTTATCAACAGATGCAAATTGAAAGTAGCAAGCTCTATGTGAGCCAATTGCTCAATAGACAGAGCAACTTAAGCCAAATAAACATTTAAACCCATCAAGCATGTGGTATTGCAAGGTATTAGCAAGCACCTTTACAGAAGAAATAAAGGGCATCCATTTTGGAATTGTCTCACGATCAGAATAGCAGTCATAAGCTACCGAACATGGAACATCAACTTCAATCTCAGAACTGCATCCATACAAGCATTGAGTTATTTCACATAGCTATGCAATGCCTAAGCCTAAATTGAAGTTCAGTAATAATCAAACAACTAAGTGGAAGAAGAAAATCCTAAAAGCCGATGGACCATGCTGAAAGTAATTGAAAACTAATGAAAGTTCAGAAAGTTATAGATGGGAAATTCCGAGGGGAAATCTATACTCTACAAGTCTTATTCTAGTGAGGTTATAGGAGTTTGATTCATTTGTGGAAGTTCATGAACTTTGTATGGATCCATGACTTAAAGCCTGAATTAATTCTTTAGCATGCCTGATCAAGGAGGTGCCAAATTTATTGACGAGAGACAGAAATGTCAGAGTTTTGAGCTACATCTCAGGGTTTCAAGAGAAACACGGTGTTTCTAGGCCGCAGATCATCCACCATTACATTGATGAAAAAGGGAAGGGAATAGCTGAACTCAGTATGAAAAACTTGAGTAATTCAAATTACCATGTCAAAACGAGTATGAAAAGCTTGCTAACCACAGAACTGAACCAATGAGGACTGATGATTTGGGTCAGCACGGTCATTATTGAAAAAATAACATCCGCTTTCGACGCCTAATTGTCAGATTACACCACTTCATAAGAAGACAAAAAGGGAAATGGGGAAAGAGCCAAATACCTGCAGTCTTGCCATTCCATGACAGGCGAGAAAGGCCTGCGCTTGGGGAACGGCTTCCCCCTCGATGGACGCGAGGAAGGGATTCTGAGGAAGAGGGGATTCGGAGAAGGCCTGAGTCCAGCGCCACAGAAGGAAGGGAAGCAGTTAAAGGCGGCACCTTTATACTGTTTCATAGGGTGCAACGGCCCGGGGATCGACCCTAGGATGACACGAGCGGCAGAAACCATTGGAGCAGCACCGAGATCGACCATGGCTCTCTCTCTCTCTCCCTCCTCCACGGAGACGAAGCTACGCCTCCTCACAGTTCCTGGGCCGTGCCCCTCCACACAACACAAGACATTGGATCAGTTTACTGCATGACTTCTCAGTCCTCACCATGGTTACGACCCGAGATGTCAAACATTAGGGTTTGGTACGGTAGGAATGTCAAGCATATTTCATTTACACCCTTCAAATTTTAATTAAGTTTATTTTACTTGTACGTTATGTATTCCTACTTATAATAAAATAGTGTAGTTGTGTTTTTTATGTAAAAAATCATTAATTACTTTGATAAAAAAAAACAGAGCTAAAATTTAGTTCTCTATTCTAATTATCATAATGGTTTAATTAAATATTAATCATAATTATATATCATCTTTTTCATATGATTAAAAACTAAGTGCAACCAAACACAATTTGAAAGTTTCTCCATATAAGTGGGAGCTGTGAAAAATGCACATAAAAATTACTGATGGAAAAGAGTCACATAAAATAGCGTGATGTTTTGCTCCAAGATTTTTAAAGATGTATAGCGGAATTGAGATCTCGGAAATATTAAAGTTAGAGATTGACGCTTGTATCAACGAGAAATTGAATTATTATGAAGTTGGTGGAGTGATACGAGATCATCATGGAAGGAATATATATATGAATTTGGGAGGTGCACACAAGCATCACACTCGATTACAGAAGGTGAACTCAATGTAATTCACGAAGGACTAACATTCGCTAATACTCGGGCTTAAGAAGACTTTTGATTGTTTCTAATTCATTAACATATGTGCAAGTAGTCATGGATGGGTTTATATCGATGAGATGTGATTATATTTTAATTATTTACCATTTTACATAAATTTATCTAATTAATTATGCTATATTTAATTTTGTTACGGTCAAATTAACTTAAATTTTGGCGAAATTAAACACTGCGAAATAACAAAAAGTATTATCTAGTTCGAGCGTAATTCTCACGGTCGAAAATATTAATTAAAAAAAAATTATCAGTTAAAAATAACACCACCGTCGGATCCAAGCTCGATCGAGTCTCTGGGACGACACGTAAGAATTGGAAAATTTTGTTTGAACATGTGTTGTATCAGGTCCCATTTATCTAACGTTTCCCCGCGTCAAGCGTCGACGATCCCACTGAGCACACCTGGCAGATATCTGACGGTTAATATTTCTTTTCTCAAATGGACGGAGATGTTGAATATCAGCATAGAGATCCTCCTGGTGCTATGCACTGTGAGTGAAAGCGCCTGCCTACTCGCCCGAACAGATCTAGACCGTTCATTTGCCAACCTGGCTCGTCTCGTCGCCTATATAATGAAGGGGGTAAGCGTTTCGACGCGGAAGATCGGAGTTCGATTCAGAGCGGAAGAAGAGGAGAAGAAGAAGGTGAAAGAGATGGCGAGGAAGAAGATCCGCGAGTATGATTCCAAGCGCCTACTCAAGGAGCACCTCAAGCGACTCACCGGCATTGATCTACAGATCCGCTCGGCTCTGGTTTGCCCCGAACCTCCTATCTCAATAGATCGCTCTTCCGATCTATCCATCTGGACGCCATTCGAGTTATAGTATCTTGTAATACTAGTTTTGAAGCTTTTCCATGTGTTTGTGATCTTTTTTATATGATTTGTGTCATTTTATGAGGTCCGGTCGGTGCTTTACTCTGAGCGATTTGTTTTGAGGATAGAAATAACTTTTTCCTTGGAATTTCTCGTCAAAATAGATCGTTGGAGCTAGTGGGAAAATTATTGATGTTGTTTTTGTAATGTAGGTAACAGAATCGACGGACTTCGATGAGTTGGCGAACCGGGAACCATGGCTTTCGTCTCAGAAATTGGTGGTGAAGCCGGACATGCTGTTCGGGAAGCGTGGGAAGAGTGGTTTGGTCGCTCTCAATTTGGATCTATCTCAGGCAACTCAGTTTGTTAACGAACGCCTAGGAAAGGAGGTGATGATCTATGATGCTTTCTTTGTTTTTTTTCCGTGTAAGCCAACAGTGTGATGGAGTCTGATGGCATTGCGATATAAGATTTCCTTATTCTTCATAAATCATGATCCGATCATATGATGTAATCTAATGCTCTGTCGTTGCTTAAAAAGGTTGAGATGGGAGGATGCAAGGCTCCCATCACCACATTTATTATTGAGCCATTTGTACCACATGATCAAGAGTACTACCTCTCCATTGTGTCTGAGAGATTGGGTTGCACCATCAGCTTCTCGGAGTGTGGAGGCATTGAAATAGAGGAGAACTGGGACAAGGTTAAGACGGTTTACCTTCCCACAGAGAAGGCCATGACAGATGAGGCATGCGCTGCATTGGTCGCAACCCTTCCCTTGGAGGTGAACTTCACTTTGGAGTTGTATTTTCTCTAGTGCTCCAAACTCTTCTCTTGAACATCACGTCCACAACTCACCTTCTAACTAATTATACCTGAGCACGCACAGTTATCTTCACATCTTACATATATTTGTATTTTTGTGAATGCTATAACCAGTTGGCTTGTTGTACTCAGATACGAGGAAAAATAGGGGATTTCATAACGGGAGTTTTTGCTGTGTTCCAAGGTATGCGATGGGTTTTACAGCTCTACACCTTATGTACACCTATTATAAAATTATTATCTTAAATTTTATATTTTACTTAAAAAAAAATTCCTGCATCAGTTATCCTATCCATTCCTTAAATTTAGATTTGATAAACAATAGTTCTTTAAATTTAAAGAATGAAATCTCATTCCTAAACATTAAATATTATTTCCACATATGTTTACATTAAATATTATTTCCACCATTAATATAGATAATATTAAAAAATTACAGAGGAGAGAGAAATAATAAATAAATAAATAAATATATGATAAATTATAAAAAAGCTGATGTATTGTGCAGTAAAAAATTAATATTCAAATTTAAATAAAGTAGTTTCTTTATCTTAAATTTTAAATTTTGTTTAAGAAATCTGATATGGATGCTCTTACATAAGGCTGTTCTTGTACTTGTCTGAAAATTGCTTAACACATTATTTTTGTGGGGAATGATGTTATACATGCTTACTGAAGTTCATTCTATTTCATAGATACTATGTTGCTCTCTGTTGTATGAGATCTATTTGATTGTATTTACTTATCGATGTGTATTTTAGTAACTCAACCTGTAAATTGTCTTGACTTATTTGTTCCGACAGTCATCTAATATCTATTTAGAATTCTAATGTTCTTTCTTAGTGTATTTGCTTATTGATTTTTTTTAGCAACTCACAGTAACATATTTTGTTGACCTATTTGTTCCCGTAGTCATTCAATATCAAGTCACTATTCTGTTATACCAATTCTCCAATTCTGTGTCATTCAAGATCATTTACATTTTTGGTTCCCTATATTCTTTGCAGATTTGGACTTCAGTTTTATAGAGATGAACCCATTTACTTTAGTAAATGGTGAACCATACCCACTGGATATGCGAGGAGAATTGGATGATACGTCTGCTTTCAAGAATTTCAAAAAGTGTGTCGTGATTTCTAGGCTAAAACTTACCTTGTGGAAGAGACTGGGTTGCTTTAATTTGATTTTATAATCTGCTGCTAAAATTGAAGGCATTGTGCAGGTGGGGAAACATAAATTTTCCACTTCCTTTTGGTAGAGTCCTAAGCTCTACCGAGACATTTGTTCACGAACTTGATGAGAAGGTAAAAAGGCTTAGCTTGATAGTTTTCCATTTCTATTTATTAGAGCACTATTGGGATTCACAGTAGTCAATTCACTTGGTTATGTTTAAGTTTATATATGAACTATACAAGACCCACGGTACCAAAAGTCTTGTTTCTTATTTTAAGATTGAAACTCCTTAGCCTGCAGATATGTTTTGAGAGTTGTGAGCAGGTGACTGTGTTAGTTCCAACTGCTCTTTAGGCCTATAAAGCCATGTGCATTTGTTAATTGCATTCATACTTGAAAACCATAAAAAGGCTGCCATAAGGTGATATCTCAAACTCATAATGGCTATTGATGTAACTGCAAAATTATCAATTGTGATCATGCTGCATCACACTGATCCATCACTTCTGGACCTGTGCTCTTTCCATCAACCAAACTCACCTTCCATTTGTAATTGTATACCTCAGTACTAGTGGGCACATCGTCTTATATTCCATTTCAGTCTCTTTTTTTTTCTCATTAATTGCTTTGTATGATTATTCGCTTCAACTTTTTTTCCTCATCCTTGGATTGTTTTACACACACCATGGAATTCACTTTGCTTCATACTCGCTACGATGGCATGTATGATAGAACTCTGTTCTTGGGTTGATATTAATGGTGCTTCTCAGTTGCTTATCCCTCGCAATGCATAGCGAAATGAAGACGAGTGTGAAGGACACTAAGGAAAAGTTCTCATCATTTGCAAGCATCTGATATTTAATTATACGACACTGCACCACATTCAGTTAGTCGAGCACATCTCATCATTAGACTTTGCTACTACAAACATTGGCTTTTATAAGAATGTAATTGTGTTAGGATAGTTTCACTATTAGTGCCACATACAGGCTCCATAGATGTTAAGATCACCAAGTTAGTCTAGTGTCTGGAAACCTGTTCTGTTTGTCAACAATCGTTCCCATACATGCCCTACTTCAAATATAGTGCCTATATTTGGGCCACTTTTTACTTTTACTAAATTGCATGAAATTTTGATGTTGTTTCATTTAACTTAAATATCCAAACAAAACTGGGTTTGTGGTGTCCATTGGTATTGGTTGACATCACTGAAAAGTATTGTTTTAGCCATCAACCGATACTAATATTATATAGACACCACCCTGATGATGCATTTCGTTGCTACTGATCAATACAAGGCCTATCACTAGTACCATCATCAACCCTTAGAGAACAAGAAATTTCTTTTTCACTCATTCTTCTATTCTGTTTCCAGTCATGAAGAGGAGAGATGAAACACTTAAAAAAGAGGTGAAGAGAAAAGGGAAGATGCTAATCAAAGTATAAACTATAACAAAGAGTGACACCAGAGCCATAGAAACAAAGCTTCAATTTCAGATGCTAATTCACTTTCAACATATGATAAGCCTAGTGCTAATATTAGATCGTCTAAGAACATTATTAATCTGGGTGATGAAAATTTATGAAGTTGATTATCACATGATGCTACAAAAACTCATGCTCCTATCTTATACTTGACCCTTACAAGTTGACTTGAGTTGAGATGCTTATTATATTTAATAAACTTATCGCTTCAAAAAATTTATTCTATTAAATTTACAAATATTATAACCTTATATTTAGAGGTAAACTAAGCTAAGTAGGAAAGACTATAGGTTAAACCTTATTTCGTTAATGTGCGTACGAATAGCATGTACTTGAATTATCTAGGATAAAACTGACACCCTAATATGTAATAATATAACATCAAAATAGAACTACTGTATATCTTGCTTACTCTTTTGGATTGTACCTGCCTAACCTTGCTTGTACTTCTTTGGTAGATTTCATTTTAATCATTCCATCGTGTCTATTTTTATATTAAAGCATGGCTGTTCTCTCTAATCCTTTCCCTAATATCATGTTTTTCCAATTTCCATCTTGCACATTCTTACCTTTTCAAGCCATGTTGTTACAGACTAGTGCCTCCTTGAAGTTCACCGTCTTAAATCCCAAAGGACGCATTTGGACAATGGTGGCTGGTGGCGGTGCCAGTGTCATTTATGCCGATACGGTTAACTCTATCTGCCCCGATCATTTTCTGCAGAACTCATGTGCCCCATTTGCATGATCATTCTGATTTAATTGTCTATTAGGTTGGAGATTTGGGTTATGCATCTGAACTTGGTAACTATGCCGAGTACAGTGGTGCTCCGAATGAAGATGATGTCCTTCAATATGCTCGAGTTGTTCTTGATGTATGAGTTCACTATCTATCTTTTTTTTCTACTTCAATCTCTGATCTATTTCTAAACATCACATTCGTCTCCATCAGTGATATTGAAATTCCTCTTGTTTTGTCCCATCAGTGTGCAACTGCAAATCCTGACGGTCGGAAGAGAGCTCTCCTCATTGGAGGTGGTATAGCAAACTTCACTGATGTTGCTGCTACATTCAATGGCATCATCAGGGCCTTGAAGGAGAAGGTTAGTTCACAAAATTATATCAACTATTTTATCATCCCTAACTTAATGACTTCTGTGCTTGTTTTATCCGCAGGAATCAAAGCTCAAGGCTGCAAGGATGAACATTTTTGTCCGAAGAGGAGGCCCAAATTACCAGACTGGTCTTGCAAAGATGAGGAAACTGGGCGAGGAGCTTGGGATTCCTCTTGAGGTCAGTCACTAGGGATTCGATTCTTCTGAAATTGAATTACATTCGATGATAAAAAATTTCGCTAAACATTTCACCCGCCACCATTTAATAGTGACATAGTATAACCAAACTGTGACACTTGTGCCAATACAACAAAAACAAACAAATAGTGACATCTATTATTGTTGAAGCATAGCAACTATAATTAAATTCTGTCATCTAAACTAATCAAATTATGATACTTCAAGGAAACCGTAATGCCTATTATAACTAAATTGTAGCACCTACTATTATACTAAAGTGATCGTTAAACTGTGACACTTATCTACCATGTTAATATACAACAAATCAAGCTATAGTATTTAACCAAATTGTGACACCCATTATAACTAAACTCTAGCATCTACTAGAATCAAACAACCACATCCCACAATATCAAACTGTAGCATTATATAAACCCAAACTACTCTGAGATTGGTGCTATGCATGTCATATGAAAGTCTCCTTCATATGACCTTTTGTGAATGAACGAAGATTCATATAAGTCTTATCTATTATCATAGGAGAATTCTAAGACCTGAAATCTATAAAATTCACATTCCTCTTTTCCATGCCTAGCTACACTACTTTCATTTTGAGGTTTTATGCCCAATCTGCTGCACAGTCTAAGCGGCTTGAATCTTTGTTACAGGTTTATGGACCCGAAGCAACAATGACTGGAATTTGCAAACAAGCAATAGACCGCATCACGTCTGATGCATAATTGACCTCCGTGACTCCGTCCACCATTTCTTCCACTATTTTCTCTTGAACTAATTCTCCAAGTTTTGCCAAGTAAACTCTGGTGATGAAGATAAATTCTTCATTTTTTTTGATAAAATAAAAGGTTTTTGTGTTGCATGTTCAGAGCAATTGATATTTGGTTATTCTTGATTTAACTTCGTTCCACTTGGGCATGACCATCTAATTCCGGTGGATAGCTATCTTATTTGGTGGAATGAAAAAAAAAAATCTCATTTTATTTATCTTCCAACATATAATCATTTTATGTTGAAAATAAATAGTTATCAACCATTTTGAGGGATTGGATCCTAAGCATCTAGCAAACAATCGGAGAAAGAAATTATTCGACAAACCACACTTTCAAATGCAAGAACGGGAAATGAAGTCGACGCAAAAGAATCACCGATTGAAAGAGACAAATCAGTACACAATTCCATAGCTCTAAGTCAGCTTCCGTTAAATCATTGTGTAGAAGAAAACAAAGGTCCAATGCATAAGAAGAAATACAAAATCGCATACGAACGAACCAGAGGGCGAAAAGTAGCTAAAGGAGACATTTTGGAACCGTCGTCGTCGTCGTCGTCTTTACTTCTCGGACGAGTTTGGACCTCTCTTCTTACCGAATCCAACCACTGCAAAGAACAATAACAAGAAGAAGAATATCAGAGGAGACCCTGAGTACAAAGCAAAAAGGCGGAAGGACGAAAAAAACACTTCCATGGAAGAGGAAGGATATAAGATTACCGGCAGTCACGAAGCGGCGGTTGTACTGCATGCGCTTGTGGGCCCTTCCACGGGGCTTCTTCTTCTTGTCCTGCTTCGCCACCTTCGGCGTCTGGCCTCGGACCTTTCCCGCGCGAGCTAATGAACCGTGCACCTTACCTGAATCCCATCAAAATAAACGCGATCAATTGGCTCCCAAGAGGGAGATGAAAGTAATTGCAACTGGATGGAGAGAGACTGGTCACTAACCCATGGCTGCGTTCGGCGAACAGGAGGCGGCGGCGACTCCGACGAACTCTTCTACGCAGGTGATCCAAAACTAGGGTTTCGGAGAAGTAGTAGAGCGGGGAAGTTTATAGGGTAGATGATCTGGCCCGGCCCGGTCCAGTTTCCAGCGTGACATATTTTAATATATTTAAAATCTTAAAAACCAAGAACAAGATAAAATATCTCAATTTATAGAACATAAATTAGGGAGGTAAACAAATCAAGTCGAGCCAAATTTTAGAGTGTTCAAGTTTATTTGATAAGTTAATCGAGTCAAGTCGAGCCGAGCTTAAAATGAACCAAGCTTTTGAAATAATTGTTCAAGCTTGACTTGGTTTATTTTTTATGAGTTTGAGCTTATTTGAAGTTTGGCTTGAGCTTGGTTCGTTTAGATGTTGTCGAGCTCTCATTTCAAGTTTGGCTTGAGTTTGGTTCGTTTAGATGTTATCGAGCTCTCAATTCAAGCTTATTTGATTGTTTAGATTTTTTAGTTGTTTGATTGGTTATTGAGTTTGATAATTCAAACTTATTTATTTATTTTATTTTATTTTTTTAGTATGTTGATAAGAGTTTTATTAATGAATATGTTCACGAACGTTATTCACGAACATTGTCACGAATGTTGTTCACGAACATTGTACACGAACGTTATTCACGAACGTTATTCACGAATGTTATTCACGAACATTAACGAGCTGAACACATATATGTTCAAATATATTTATTTTATTTAATGAATTATTTAAACTTATTTATTTAATTAATCTTTATATTGAATGAACATAAATCAATTCTTATCAAATTGAACGTTTTATTCATAAATCCACTGATGCGTCACTCCATAAATTGTGAATTGAGAGATCCACTGATTTAGATCGATCCCATGGCGGTTTCTTCGCCGCTAAGATCTCTTTCTATAAATCAGGGCTCAGAATAGCAGCGCAGTGATGCAGAATTCGCGCCTTTACTTGGATGGAGTTGCCGGAGACGGTGACGATCTCCGCAGCGGAGAGCTATGGTGAAGCTCCGAGCCTGATCATCCGGCGGTGGCCCGAGACTGAAGGGAAAGCTCGGAAGGTGGAAGCTTGCTGGCGCTGACTACGACCGGGGAAGAGCTTCAATCTCGCCATCCATTAAGCGGGCGGTCCGCTTTGAGATTCGCGGCGCGAGCGATGGACGGTGTGAATGCGCGTTCAACCATCGCTAGTTCGGACTTCGGCGTGGAGATCCTAATTAATCTTTTGCCGAAAGTAAGGGATTTCATGATTGACCAATAAAAATCCGTCCTCTTTTCCCCCTTCCTCTTTGTCCCCTCGCCCCTCTTCTTGTAGTCTCCACTTGGACTGGCGAATCGAGATTGCGGCACGATCGACGAAGAAGGTACTCTCGCCGGCGTTCCGATCGGCTTCCTTTTCTGAAATTTGCATTGCTTGGATTAGGGTGGAAAGCGGCGGTCGCCTCTTCCTTCGATCCGTTCTTTTCCTAGGTTTGGCTTCCTCGACTCCGTTTAGTTGAGGCCAACGCTGTCCCATGGGATCAGTGACTTCTTGAACAGCAATATTTGCCTGGGAGCTCAATTTGGTCATCGCGAAGGTTGTTAATACTGTAATCAAATATCCCGTTCTTTTTTCTTGGATGCATATGCTTCAAGCTAGGTTTCTGATTTCAGGTTCTTGGAGTGTAGGGATTCACTTGTTGTTGATCTTCCTATGGCGCCTGCCCTATTTGTCATCGTTGCATTTCCATGTACAATTGGAGCCATAGCGCTTGCTGTGCTTAACATATACAAGCACCTCTTGAATTACACAGAGCCTATTTACCAACGGTACATAGTGCGCATCATCTTCATGGTGCCGGTATGTTGTTTGATAAATTGTTTCCTTTCACACTTACACTCTGCTGCATTGTATCTTTCATGAATGTTACCATATATCACACAGATCTGCAACCATTGTCAACAATTGTGAAATATGTTGGTTCTTATGTCTTTATGTGCTATTCATCTATTCATTCTAAAATCGATAAGATGAGGCCTAAGCCAATCATGTGAGAATGTTAATTTAAACTTTTTGGCACTGGTATTAGTTTATATTATATTGATTCCCTTATAGGAAGGGCAGTCTTTGATCCCTTGAATTGTGCTTTTTTTTTTTGTTAACATAAAAAATTAATTGGTTTATAAATGCTTGATTTCTTATGTTTTCAATTTAGAATCGTCGAGACGAACGAGAGAGAGAGAGAGAGGGGGGGGGGGGGTGAATCGTTTGATTATTAGTGCTAACTGCACCATCACTACCTCTCTACTTTCCTATAGAGAAGCAAGTTGCTATTATTCATGTTCTTGTTTGTATTTTTTGAACCACGAATTTGATTGTCACAATGGCCCTATGTATAAGCCTGGTATAGAAAGGCATATCAGTATATGATTTTACCTTCTTCTTTGGAAAGAATCCATTGCGGAGGCCATGATGGAGTGGTAGCCTGGTAGGGCATAACTAGAATTGAAGCTCGCAATGATAGTAATATTTATCCCTTGTAACTATATTGATTTAGAAAGCTTTTTGTAGCTATATGGGGATATGCAAAACTTCATTGCATGACATACTAAACATTGTCATTCAGTGGTTTGTTGCAAACAATTTGGAAAAAGTTTTCATATAATCATTTGTGTTATGGAAAATAATGCCAACTTTAATGGACGACAAGCTTATATACACATGCATGTTAATGCAAGTATGCCTCATTAAGTCACTTTGCCATGATTTAGATTCTACTTAATAAAGATAATGGAACATATAATTGGATAATAGGTTCGGGGATCACAATCCTATTTACATCCTACTTGGGATTTGTTTCTTGAGGTGAATTTGGGTTGTAGGATTTTATAATCCTAAGGTCATGATCCAATTTTGGCAAAATCACATACTTAGAAGATAAAATAAGAGAAATATGTTGAAGGTGGGTGGTGGAATACTTAAGAAAATGCTACTTAACATAATTACTGGTATATATTTGCAAATAGAGTTTAATGGAGCAACTAGATCCATGTAGTTGACTCCAAATAATTAGCACTAATATGACTTGATATGTTCATCTATTTAAAAGCACACATCTTGTATTTGCCAAACAACTACAGATCTACTAGAGACTTCTTTAATTGTGAGTTACATGAAGATATCTTCCAAGGTCATTTCAGTAGAAGAATATTATAGCATGACTGCATGAATATGACAAGATGTAAAGATCATATCCATGTGATACTGTAAGACAACCTAGATAACAATTAAAATATGGGCCTTGACACCCTATATGTTCCATGTGAACACTGGAAAACTGAAGTTATCTTTTTTTACTAATAAAAAGTTAGCATAAAAATGTTTTCCATTATTTTATTTTAAAAAATTCTAGGTTTATGAGGTCCATGTAAAAAAATTATAATAGGGAAATTAAAGATAACATATTATTTTTATAAAAAGTAATGTGGTCCATAAAAGAGTTACAATTTATTAATATTAAAATTAAAAGATGTTATGTTCGGATCCAAACATAACTAGACTAATTGAATAATTTTGCTTAAGTTTCAATCTAGTTTGGATGTCAATTCAGTTTGTTTGAATGGACAACCCTACCGTTAATCTTTAATTGTTCACCTGCCCCCGGGGCGTGTCGCAGATGGTAAGCGCATGGTAGTGTGTCCAAATCGGACAGGGTTCGATCCCATGGTTTCACCGTCTGTAGAGTTCCCGCTAAGCGCTTGCCACCTGTGCTCCTGAACCTCCCTCCATATGATGTGGGGCCGTTAATGTGGCAGTTCCACATTTTTTAATCAGTTCACCTATAATAAGTATGTTTGGTTCAATACAAGTTTGTATTTTTATGCATTAGTGCAATGATAGTTAAGGAATGCGGAATATTTGGAGAAGAGAAAAACAATTTTGTTCACAGAATGCAATTGTGAAGAATCACAAAATGACAAGTCTAGAGGTCCCATGGTCATATAAAAAGAGACTAAGAGTTTTTATATGGTAGTTCAAAACTGGAAGAGATCAGATCTCGGTCAGGCTTAATGTAGAATTTGGTTCCAAAAGCTTTCTAATGTAATTAGTATAGAAAATGATTGAGCCACCAATGATTATAAGGAATCTAGATAATAAGTTAATAAATACAATGACATTGGTATATGCTAGAAACTTATTTACTTTTTTTGTTTTATTATTCAATTACTGTTTAACATAAACTATTTTTTAAGAAGCTTTTATTTACAGTTTTAAAGATATTTAATTTTAAATTTCTTATGAAATTGCATATGTACCCACGTAACTTATTGGTCCATATCTATACTACTTGTATCCACATTTCTATTTTTTTTCCCCTTAGTATTAGTATAGTTTGGTGGCTTTTTGTATTTTATGAATTTCATAAACATGAAGTGTCTGAGTTCATAATTGTGAAGACCAAGGAAAAGCCATGGAGAACCAATGTGTTTAACTAAGTTGGTAAAAAATATGTTCTTGAGAAACAGCATAAAGAAAAAATGATTAATGGATTTAACATTTTGCAACATTGACATATATTTCTGTATCATTTATTATACCAAATGTTTTGTTCCTTAGCTAACATGCTCAATCTCACTTTGGCAGATCTATGCTCTGATGTCATTCCTGTCTCTGGTCCTTCGTGATAATTCCATATACTTTAACTCTATTCGAGAAGTGTAAGTAAATAGGTTTCTTATCACTGTCTATAAAATAAATAGAAATTAAATGAATCAACATTTCATTATAGTACAGTGATAGTATTTCTTTGAGATGATATCTTCAGATATGGAACCTGTTTCCTAGAATTGCATTACTAGCGATATTGAGTTTGTAAAGTTTTGTGTTAACTATAATCAAATGTTTCAGATATGAAGCTTGGGTCATATATAACTTCCTGTCACTTTGCTTGGCGTGGGTGGGAGGCCCAGGTGCAGTGGTTTCGAGTTTGAGTGGTCAATCTCTAAAGCCATCATGCTGCCTTATGACATGCTGTTTCCCTCCTATTCCTCTTGATGGGTCTGTACTCTCTGTATGCCATATATACTAAAATTCTCTTTTTCGAACACAAAAAAAATTACTCAAGCACTTTGACCTTGAAAATTCAATTTGCTCATTTCCTTGGTTATTCACCCTCAAACAAACTTTGTTCTTCAACAGGCGTTTTATAAGAAGATGCAAGCAAGGTTGTTTGCAGTTCGTCATCTTGAAGCCTATTTTAGTTGTAATTACATTCATCCTCTATGCAAAAGGAAAATATGAAGATGGAAACTTCAGTGTGGATCGGGCTTATCTTTACATCACAGTAATCTATACTGTATCATATTCTATTGCATTGTACGCTCTGGTTTTGTTCTATGTTTCATGTAGAGACCTGCTGCATCCTTTCAATCCGGTTCCAAAGTTTATCATAATCAAGTCTGTTGTTTTCCTCACTTACTGGCAGGTAAGTTGTATTGTTTTCTTATGCTGATCTACTACACACGAACTTATCGACATAACTTTTTATGCAGGGTGTCTTGGTGTTTCTGGCGGCCAAGTCGGAGTTCATAAAAAGTGCTGAAGAAGCTGCAGATCTTCAAAATTTTGTGTTATGTGTTGAGATGCTTGTAGCAGCTGTAGGCCACTTCTACGCATTTCCATACAAAGAATATGCAGGTGCCAACATTGGTGGTTCCGGTGGTTTCAGGGGAAATCTCTTTCACGCCCTCAAGTTCAACGACTTCTATCACGACACAGTTCACCAGGTAACATCGCATGAAAACTTATGATTTGGTAGACTTAATTTCATTTATCGCACGCACTGCTGTATGATATTTTGATCAATTTTCTTTACATAGTTTGCTCCTACATATCATGAGTATGTCCTCTATAATAACATGGAGAGTGATGAGGGAGCAAAGAAGTACCGGTCGCGAACTTTTGTGCCAACAGGGCAAGAGATGGATAATGTGAGAAAGAACAAGCACCTATACCCAGGGAAGTTAGAGGATATCGAGTTGTCTAGTGTCTTCCCTGTCATATCAAGCACATTGCAAGACCAAGTCAATTTGCAAGCAATAAAATCCTCATCGCTCGAAGAAAGTGCTGCTGCTTCTGCTTCCATGCAACCCTATGATCTTTCAGTAATAGTCGATACGGACTTGTCAGATTATCCTGCCAAGGTTCCTGCAGCTGATAACCCAAACCATCAGTGATCTTCAGTGATATATGTAGAACAACTAAAAGGCTGAAACTTGTCGATCAAATTGAAGGTCTTGAAGCGCACTCATCGATGACTGAACACAATGAGTTTGTAAAGCTGGAACATTCATACCTTGATTGCCCAAGTGATTGCATACACGCAAAGATGCATAGGATCATTACTTGTAAATCAACCTTAGTTAGGGTTGTGAATGCCAGACTGACTACATCTTCCATATGTTTCTGTGTTTAGAAAATCCTTTATTCTTTCTCCCCTGCAAGTTTTTTCCAGGTTTCAATAGAATTTTGTTTTGATGGAAATTAGATGATTAATGAAGTCACATTTGGTTGGTATATTCTATATGATTTGATGAAATAATAATATGATTTCTCTACACTTTTTGATTTTTGTTAAAAAAAATTATCATAAAAGTATTTTTTTTTCTTGGTGGCAAAAAGTAAAGTGTTCCCGTCATTCCGTCCCAAATTAACATGGAAGAGATAAATTATGAGTGATTATTAGTTCGAATATAATACATAGGTAAGTTTGGAATTTAATTACTAGTTAAAAATTGACCACAATTTTATGATGAAAATAGTTTTATTTTTTTGGTGGTAAAAGTGAAATCATCATTTCAACGATTCCTCTAATGATTAATCAGGTCGGATAACGTCGGACCTGGGGTGACCGGTCCGATCCTACGGAAGTTTTCCACCGGCCACCAGGATAAATCGGGAAGCGCTAATGGAGGTCCATCCAAATGGCCAGTACTCTTAGGCCCGCTTCTCATTGGAGGGAAAATTTCCTGCAATACGTCGTAGATGAGATTCGAACCTTAGATCCCTTGGTTATTCATTGGAGGGCCTAACTATCGCACCATTGCTTCGGGGGCTTCAACGGTCCCTCCAAATTAACATGAAGGAGATAAATTATGAGTGATTATTAGTTCGAATGTAATACATAGGTAAGTGTTGGAATTTAATTACCAGTCAAAAATTTACCACAATTTCATGGTGAAAATAGTTTTATTTTTTTGGTGGTAAAGATAAAATCATCACTTCAATGGTTCCTCCAGGATGATTTTTTATTATTTGAAAGAGAGATAAATCACGAGTGATTATTAATCTTTGAACGATGATCATTATATGGAGAAGAGTAGAAATCTAATAAGCATTATGTTATCAAAGATTGACCTTTATATCTTTTGATGATAAAATATGAGGTAATAACTATTTGCTCATCTAGTGGGACAATAATTTTATTTTCTTGACATTATAATCATTGCATCTCACTATTTCAAGTGTTTACAATTAATTTTGACATAAAAATGATATATTGTTTGTGTTCCTATCACAATATTTGTTTTTAATATCAAATTTATCACCCATTAAAATTAGATTTGAAATTGAAATTGAAATCTGATGATAGATTTGAAAGATTTTAACCGTTATTGTAGCAAATTAAAAGGGTAATTATATTCATCATCAACATTAGGTGAAAGAAGATAATTATAAAATTAATTGTTAAATAATTAGGAAATAAGAGAAATTTTTGTAGAAGGAAGATTTTAACAGTCATGATAGATATAGAGATCCCTTCAGAATCTATGATAGATCACCCAAAGTTAATGGAGCAATCCAGTCACCAAACTTAATCAGTCAAATAATTTTTGTCAATCACGCAACCAAATAAATATTAAACAAACTTCACCGATTTTTTTTTAAAAAAATCTTTTACTCAAACGAATAATTTAAAACAACCCACTTACTCCTTAATTAAATTGCACAAACTTTGTAGAACCTTGAAAAGAACAAGAAGACAAGCGTGACTCCACACATATTTTAATCCCTAAACATTTGCTCCACAATGCCTCAATCAATAATAAATACTCGCCAGCCAAATTCCCAAACATGACAGCTTCATCCAACCAAAAAAAAAAAAACTCACAACAAAACCAATCACAATTTTCAAATCTCCATTAAAAAGAACAAGAGAAACTCTAATAACATGCTTAACATTATGAGTCTTTTGTTGAAGCTGAATGGTAATCATGCAGCCCAATCAAGATCAGACTTGGCTTTATTATTTATTTATTCATTCGTTTCATCCATTTTGTTTCTTATTTGTTTATCGAGATTCTCTTCAAAATTGTGAAGAGAGAGAGAGAGAGTGTCTGTGTTTATGGATGGATTATAGCTATAGATGGTAGCATAGGCTGTAAAGGGTGGAGAGAACCAAAGAGGAAGGTGAATTCATTGCAGATTTCTATGAGAATTTATGGCTTTTCTTCAAGGCAGTAATTAAAGGTGCGTCCCTTAAATCTCTCCAGTTACAGTCTCTTCTTCCTCAGCGCCATGGAGATTGGCAACCTGCAAAGAAGATACCTTGACTTCACTTCAACTCTCTTCCATGAGGTATTTTATCATATCATACACACCATTTTTCTTGTAGTTTCTTCTTCTCTCTTTTTCCTTTTTTTTTTCTCCCTTCTTCGTTTTGATTCTTTGATATGAACAAAAAAAAAAAAAAAAAGGGATTGTTGGACAACCAGTTCACCCAGCTGCAGCAGCTGCAGGACGAGAGCAACCCTGAGTTTGTTCTTGAGGTCGTCACTCTTTTCTTTGAAGATTCTGAGAAGCTCCTCAATGAACTAAGCAAGACCCTGTGAGTCATCTTCCCTGACCTGTTCCATTACTCTCTCTGGATTGTTCATCCTTTGTTCTCTCGATCTCCAGAGACCAGCAGGCTGTGGACTTCAAGAAAGTGGATGCTCATGTTCATCAGTTGAAAGGCAGCAGTGCCAGGTTTTTAACATTTGAAAAAAAAAAAATCAAAAAAAAAAAATCTTACTGACTGTTCTGAATCCCCTAATTCACATATCCTTGTAGCATTGGAGCTCAAAGGGTTAAAAATGTCTGTGTGGCCTTTCGCAACTTCTGTGAGGAAATGAATCAGGAAGGGTCAGTAGTAGATCAGCCATGGTGTTCTCAATTTTGATTGTTGTTGATACTTTGCATGTTCACTCTACTGCAGGTGCCTCAGGTGCTTGCAGCAAGTCAAGAATGACTACTTCCTGGTGAAGAACAAGCTGGAAACTCTCTTCGCGGTACGAGGATTCGATCGATTCGATCGATTCGATCGATATCGGAACTCTTTGTCTGCAGCATTTGACATGGAACTTAATACATTTTTCTTGAATTGCAGCTGGAGCAGCAGATTGTGGCTGCTGGTGGATCAGTCCCCGTGATGTGGTAGCACTTAGCAGCAGCAGCAGCAGTAGTAGTAGAAGAAGAACAATGGCAAGTGAGTGTTTGAGAGGTGTTCCTTGAGATTATGTGTTCTTGCCAAAAATAAAAAATAAAAAAAACACACTTGAAAGATGGAAACTTGTAAGATTGTTAACTTTGGAACTATATTGTGCGCTTATTCGATGTCGATTTTCGATGTTTTTCATGTTCATTTAATTGTGAGTGATGTTGGATTCTTTGCTTGTTTAACTAGATTTTTGTATCTTGAGATCGATATTGCTGTAGATTTGAGGGCCGGGCTTTCGCATGGGCCCGTTGACGCTTTTATTGGGCTCAAATAGACTTGATAATGGGCCCAAAAGTACAATAATGGGCTCGGCCAGCACGTGTGTGCGCGCGCGCGAGCATTTTGTTTTTTCTGTTTTTTTTTTGGCGGGCAGTTCCGATGAAAACGAAAATATCATATTATATATATAGAGAGAGAGAGAAAGCCGACGCCGACGACCAAGTTATCCA
>JBBUKS010000035.1:1183079-1208816 GCA_038050645.1 Hedychium gardnerianum
CCATCGGATCGAATTTATAATTAAACTAAAAAACAAAGATAATATTTAAAGAATCTATTTGTGATTGGAAATGTGACAGGATTTTATGGAGGGAAGAGGACAATTTCGACCTCAATTTTTTTAAAATTTAAAATTAGTTCGATGCCACGTCATGAGTCAGTTAGTTGATTTTTTATACGCTGCCAACTAACAAAAAGGTTTTACTATTAAAATTAGTTTTTAGCCAAATATAGTATGGGACAATAATTTTAGAAGAATTTTTTTTCTAAAATACTATTAATGGACAGTTGACTTAGGGGTGTTGTGGCTAGATGTTACCATAGTATTATCGTCTAGTTGTAAAAATATGATGGGTAAAAATTAAAATCACGTCTCAAATTAACAAAAATATTATATTAACATTTTTTTTAAAAAAAGTTAAATGAACTTTCCTTTTATATATTATCTTTTATAATATATAAAAGTTATCTAATAACTTTTATAATAGGTAGAAGCTAGTTATTAGTTGCTACATATTATAGTTTTTATATATTCAATCAGATTAAATTATGTTCATTTGAAATATAATGAGTATCATTAAATTCTCATCATTTGATTTGCTTATTGAAATATTATTTTAATTAGATTATCACTCAGAAAAATAAAATTAAAATGATATAAAATCACTGTTATAGAAGCTAGTACATTGTAGAATCTATATGCTAGTTTTTATACGGTCGATCGTGATTAAATAATGTTAATTTAAAATATAATAAGTATTATGGAGTCTCAATCATTTATTTTGCATGTTAAAATATTATTTTAATTATATTATCACTCAAATAAATAAAATTAAAATAATATAAAATTACTGTTATAGAAGCTAGCAACTAGCTTCTATAATTGTAAAAGCTAGTTGCTAACTTTTACACGATCAAATAATATACAAGTATTTTGGGTAGCTCACTTTAAACGAGGTATTTGATTTTAATCAAAAAATGTGATGCCTATACGGTGAAAACGTAAATGATGAATGCTCATTTGATTTTTTGTCCAAATATAATTAAGTGTGAAAATAAAAATAATAATATATGCATTTTTAACATAAAATGGTCATAATAATACGTTAAAAAAAGGATAATGGTTATTTATGGCTGTCTTTTAAAAGTTACATTTGTTATTTTTATAATAACACTTAACTATAAAAATTTACTAATTCTTAGGATTTATAGAATTGAGTTTGGATTTTTTTATATAAAATTCATTGTAAGAATTTAGACTTATAAAATATTTATAAATTTTTATGCAAATCTGAATTCTATAGAACTAAAACCCATTTTTTATTAAAAAAAATAGATTATAGTTTTTATAGAACTTTACTATTGAAATTTGGTTTTACAGGATGTTAGTATATAAATTTAATTTCATAAAATTCAAAATTTTCAAACTTTTGATTTTTTTTTTCTGTAAATAGAAATTTCTAATATGGAAGAAGGATTAAAATAGGACTAACACAACTCCCTAGTTTGAAATTGTTAAATATGAAGAAAGCAATAGGTATTACTAAATTTTAACTCTATCAACGGTACACATGGCCATGGAGAATTTATTATTTATTCATTGTAGAGCTATAAATACAGAACGGCAACTCTTGCAAATAAAGAGTAGAAAACACAATTAAACAATGTGAAAAAATTTGAGTCCCAAAACTAAATAGCCATGAGCTCTAATGTTTAAGTATTTCAATAAAAAAATGGAAGTTTAACCAAGAAATATATATTTTTTTTGATGCTCACGTAGAATTTCTTCCAAAGATATTCTGTCTACAATGGCAAATCACTAGCCATCTTCTGCACCAAAATCTGGCTCATGAGGCTTGGGCAATGGCACTATGTTCATGGCACTGTTAGTCCGCTGCCTATAAACTCCTTTAAGCATGTTGGCTGCAAACCGAGAGGCGTAGATGGCTGCACCAAGACTGGGAGCACCAAAGCCGACCATCTCAGCCATTTCCTCCCTCCGCCGGAGCTCTGCCGCCTTCCTCTTCGAGTAGCGCCTCCATGCAGCTTGGATGAAGCAGGCTGCCCATGTCCTCCACTGCTGCGAGTAGAATCTGAAGGTGTGCTGCAGCTGCCTGCTGTGGAGCCTCCTGAACTGGCCTGCCACAAACTTCAGTTCATCTGCAAACAATGCGAAGGCTTCTACCTCTGACAAGGCTCTCACAGTCCTGGTGGAGGATGGAAGGCTGGCTCCGGATTTGGGATCCAAAGCCCACGTCAACAACTCTTCGCCGCAGAAGTCACCCTCCTTCAGTATGCTCCTGTTGAAGAACCCACTTCGGCCACCATCTGTGGTCACACTCTCCAATCGGCCACGGATTATGAAGAGCATTTCGTTAACTGGATCGCCTTCTCTTGCGACGTAGGTCCACTCTGTGTATAGACTTGGTTTGAGCCTTTCACATATCGCCTCGAGCAGCCTCTCGTCCATGTTGGCAAACAGAGTCACCTGAGGATGAGACAAGAGGTGATCTAGCAAGTTCACGGGGAGTCATTTGAACAGACAAACAGGCTACGTACCCTTCTGACCAAACCTAAACAAAGATGGCGCTTGATGTCTCGTCTAAGATCCTTGGGTAGATTCTGAACCAAGCTTTCTTCATCTACTCCCCTTGTCTCTAACCATTTGTATTGATCGTACCTCCGAACGCGCTCTCGGAGTTCTTGTGGCAACAAGCGATGGTGCATCCACTGCTCTGAGTCGCGCCTTTTCAATCTCATCTCTTCGAGTCTTAGTGTCAGTGACTGTAGAAAAGTCTGCAGCAATGAAGAAGATAAACATCAAAGTACATCAAAGCTAATTTTTAAGAGAAAGATGTTGAAGGTGAATAAGAAGAAGATTGGCCATTTAAATTACCTGCATATTTCCAATTAGTAGTGCAAAGAGAATAAGTCCAAATATAGCAAGTGATATGGAGAATATGACCTCTCCTGGATAAGTGCTTGTTATAAGACCTTGGCCAAGGGTACTGTTGCAGGCATATGATGTTAGTAAATGGAATTAGCAAAATCAATTCAGCTTGTTTTTACTTTAGTATGTGCAGAATTTAGAAGGGCAGTCTCATATATATATAAAAACTTTTTATAGTTTGAGACATCATAATACACTTATGATTAGCTACCCAAGTTAAATAGATGGCATGAAAAGGGAGTTGGAATTCACAAAAAAATTAACTTCTCATAGATCAATGTTTGTTTATTATACTATGCAAGTTATGAAAGCTTTAAACTGAATTATTAGCGATATTGAGGTGATGGCATCGATCAACTTGTGAATATAATTCAGCATGGCATTGTCAGTTCATTACCTACCAGTCATGAGAAAAGAAAAGAAGCCCACCTAAGGTTTTGCAAGCCCCAACATAAGCAATAGCAAAGTTTGGAGATGGAGTAAGTGGACGAAACAATTCCAGATGTTAAACACTGTGTATAAATTCCAAAGTTGAATTCTGCATTGTCATCTGATAGTGAGCAGTGCTGCTCAAGGGCTGTCTTGCTGGCATTGAGCCATAGATCATAGCCATCTAGATATTCATTGCCACAGTACAAATAGTTCACGTCACATCCTTCAAACATCTTACAAGCTGTTTGCCAGCAGTCATTTTCACGGTTTACCGATAATAAGTACCAGAAAGCACCAACTACCTGCAAATTGACAAAAACATTAAAAGTGGAACATAAGCAGAATTCATGCAAAGTTGATTAGTAGCGAGTGAGGCTGCTGTTCAATAAGGAAATATTACAATCATGTTTAGATCACAAACAATAATTCAGAGAATGATCCTGAGAAATTACACAGATAGAAGAGCAATTGGTAGACTTGCCAAATATAACCACAAAGAAGTTCAATGAAATGGAATTAGTTACTTACATGACCAGCAAGCATATACCATACTAGATAATACACTGCACCGGCCCAAGCAGTTTCAGCAAAGATGCCAGCAGTTCTTTTCAATTCTGTCGTCAAAGGAAAAGTTCTAACCATTCTTGGTATATACTGAAATGTGATAATGAATAGTAATGAATTCTTTATATCTAATGCACTTGAATTCTTTGAACCATTAAGGTAACTCCAAACCACAACCTGAAAATTTGTCAATAGATTAGCACTGTAAATTCTTGGCACAATCAAAATTTCCAATATGAGCACAGTAGAGAACTTACAACTTTTACTTTATATAAGTCATGTATCTATAGATTACAGAATAACTAACTAATGTAAAAACAAGAAACTTAAACCCGTTAATATGATAATTGGGTAATTAGACACAGTAATAAGATGACCGGGTAAATTGGTGTGTAAATCTATCACGTCCGAGTTATTACATAGAACGCTAAAACAAGTTATAAGTTATAAGAACAGATTTGATATTAACAATTTGTTCTTTAAAAATGGCATATTGGGACATAATGACATCACAGAAGAAGTGGGAGTCAACTTCAATGTGTTTAGTAAGCATGTTCATGAAATACCAGATTATTTGCAATGTAGATAGTTGTCCAATTGTCATAATGTGTATTAATTAATTTAGTGTTATTAAAATCGTGATCATGAAGAAAGGTCTTAATCCACATAATTTCACAAGGGTGTGTATCATTTCTCAGTACTCAGCTTCAACACCGGATCTTGTTACAACATTTTGCTTCAAGTTTTGTCATCTTATCAAACTGCCTCCAACATATGTAGAAAATCATGTAGTGCACATTCTATCAATCATAGGCCTTGCATAATCATCATTACAAGAAACATCAATATCTAGATATCCATATTTACAAAAATTCTTTCCCTGGAGATTCCCTAATATATTGTACACTTCTTGGATTTTTGCATGAATTGATTTACAACTCAACTGCAAATGATATATATAGTACCTGTGACGACACCAACTGCAAATGATATAACTAGTAACTATAAGATGAGTTTTTCTATAATTGTTCAGTAACAAGAGCAATCTTCAAAGTCATTATCTTTTGGCCACATATTATATAGTTGTACTATTGGAGTTTTTGCATATTTAAATCTAAGCATGTTGATTCTCTTTTAGGAGGAAGGAGATTCGTTACATAAGGAAATAGCATGGTCTTGCAAATAATGAAATTCATTATCACTGATATAGGACCGTGACCCCATCTATCAAAGTGAACTAGGATAAAGGGAGATGGTTATGAGACTAGGAGTAAATGATAAACGATAATATTTACCAAATTCAAATGCTTTATAGTGAAACATAGTTAGTGAGTGTGGAGGAGAGGGACCTACACTATGGTTTTCAAAACATGTACTCCCCTTATTGATAAGTAAGATTTGATGCTGCTCTTGCCTTATATCTCAATTTTTAGTATAAAACTGGGAAGGTAATACTTAAGATGTAATTAGAAGATTCTGATTTTGGACTTGTATAACATACTATTGTCTTTGAGAAACAAGAGATAAACTATAAAAGCATCAGTTCTCCAAACCTGAGGAAGCGGTAACACCGCAAGAAAATCAATGATGAAGTAGCGTTGTAAGTACCGAAACGCTATCTGTGTAGGGTCGATCACAAGCTCGCCTCTACCAAAAACACGGGATGAAGGAGCAATGTAAGCAGTTCGAAATTGAATAGCCATACGAATGAGATAGAAGGCATCGACAAGTGTCCGCAATGCTGTAGATCTAGTTGCTAAATGGTGGTCTATACCAAGGCAGCTGGATTCTGCATCGGTCACAGGGAGATAGAAGAACAATGGATCTACTGCTACGGCTAGAAAGCATGATGCCACAAATATCTTGTTCATTTTAAGGAGAAATGGATCTTGAGGATTAAATATCTTTTTCTCTGATGTCTTGAGATCTTCAGAGAAAACTGCTCTAGAAACACCAGATCGGAGGGAACGGCCAATTGATATAAGCCCTTCTGATCCCCTCATAACTCCTTTCCTAAAAGATTTAGAAGGATTATGAGAATTGTGACCAAGCCCCTGAATGTGAAACCCACATTTGTTCATTCTATCTGCTTCAGAAGCAAATGATACCCTTGGACTTGACTCCTCCAACCTACAACACAATTAACATATGTAGCATGCACCAAAAATATCTATACTATTTTCTGATCCAAAAAGAAATCGAATGAAAGTTAAATAATCACACCTTACAAATTTCTCCTTCTGCCCTTCAATGTATTGTGATTTGTAACCACAGTCGAACATTTTTGTTTTGATATCATCCCCTGAAAATTGCAATAGATAGGAAGTTGATAGCCAAAGGTGAGACACAAGGAAATAAAGCAGCAATCAAATAAGTACTACAAAGTGACTATTACTGCAATCTTGCCTTTTGATTTCCCAAATTTACCTCGCTAGTATTCCAACACTTGCAAGCCCAGCATTATGATAACAGTAAATGATTTATATTCTACTCTCAAAGAGGAACAAACTGACATCCAAATATGGAGACAAAATCATACAAATCAAGTCAAAACAAATTGAGATACACTAAATCAACACCTGCAGGCACATGGAACATGTATCACTGGTGTTCATTTTGATTTTTGAGTTGCTTTCCCTCCCCCTCCCCCTCCCCCTCCCCTCCTATTTTTCCAACCAAGTAAATCCAACCTGAGTCAGAGGTCATCATTTGCTTTTGAAGCAAGTAAATGAACAAATTTGGTTCCTTCAAATCTCAGGCTAAGGAATTCAAACTCTAGGTTATACTCTCAATCATCTCAACATAGTGACAATTAACAAAGCCAACAAGATATAAACTTCTCCCTAGCCTCATCCAGAGACTCGGACGAGAAACCTGAAGCTTTGGGTTATATGCACGGCGATGAAATGACAATATAGTCGTGTGCTTGGAAAGTAACAAGTGGTCGATTATTATATTTATTTTAGGAAAGTTTCTAAGAACTTTTTAATATTAAACTTGAGCCCGATCCGTGCCCGGACTGCAATCATCGACGCCACTATTCTTTCCTCTTCTTTACAGCAAAATCTATCACCATCCAAGAATGCTCACCGGAGAACAATCATGGAATGCATCTTCATCAACGGAAATGCTACTACATTTCCGTCAAACTCTAATGCGCGCAAAATTTCATCCCTCCTTGAGATCGGAACACGACCGAAAATGACACAGAGCAGAAATCAAAACAGACAGCAGAGGAAAAGAAAAAGCGACCTGATCCTTCGCCGTAGGAGAACAAATCGACTTTGCAGCCGGGGAAAATCGAAGAGAAGCAAAGCGATTTCCTAGGGATCGCTGGTCGCCGGCGACGGAGGAAGAGAAGAGCGGAGGAAATGGAATGGTTTATTAATGATTTTAAATGAGTGCGCGAGAGTTGAAATCGGGTTCTCCACGGTCATTTACCCGATTAATCATAATTAGTTGAGCAATTATTAACGGTCATTTACCCGATTAATTATAATTAGTTGAGCAATTATTTAACTTTCTTTAAAAAAAACGTCAAAGCATCGCCACAATACATTTCTCATATAAAAAATATTTTTATTTTAACATTATTACAGCAACTTATATTTCTTTAATTTATAAAAATTATTATTATATATAAATATTATATCAAATTGAAATTATTCAGATTTAATTAAAATTATTACAGTAGTTAGCAGTTATTATATGGCTTAGCTGCTATAACAATTATATAATAACTAGTATAGTAATTTTAAAATGATTTAAATTATATTAAAATTATTTCGATGAAATATAAATAATTTTGATTAAGTTTATAAAAAAAATATTGATATAAAATAGATAGACAATTTACTTATGATAGTATATATGAAGTACAGTATTAAGATGACCCTCAAGACTAGCTTACTTACTATAGTATATATGAAGTACAATATTAATAATACATGTAGTTTTATTATTATTATAAGATATGAAAATTAAATTTTGATTAATAATTAATTTATATATATATATTAATCATTGTTCAAATTAATAATTATCGTGATTTATTTTTTTATGTTGATTATGAAATAAATTGATAAAGTATTGAGGATGAATATTTCATTTTTTTATCTTTTATATATATATATATGAGATAATAATTATAATAATCGAGGGATCATGGATTTTTTAAAAAATTTATCACGTCTAACGACTTTTATTTATTTTATTTATGTACTTATCACACTTACGATCCTGTTAAATTTCCTCTCAATAACAATCACGAGGAGGTCACTAAAAAAATAAAAAAACTAAAATAATGAGAATATGATAATAATAAAATGGGAATAAATAAAAAGTCAAGAATTTGAATCGCTAATGGATTAGCGAGAGGTGAAGCTCGATTCGTGTTCTCTTCGATGGCATGGATTGATGATCAATATATGGAATGTTTTTATTATGAGGTATGAGGATCAAATTTTAACTAATAGTCATGTTCCTGTTCTTTTCTCTGCACTGTCATTATTCGGACTAGTTAGACTAGTCCCCATGATTTATCTCTTCCATATTAGTCCTGGGACGAACTGACGAAAGTGCTGGGACGAATATTTCGTCTTTTATTATCATGAGAGGTGAAGCTCGGACATAATATTCTTTTAGTAAAAGGTTCTTTTAATTTTTGATCTGATTATTTTTAAATCAGATTTAATTGATAGTGAATATAATATATTTTTAATGAATCAAATTTATCCGTTGTTAATTTTTTTATAATTTTTTTTATATATTTATTTAATATAAAATATATATAAATAAATAAATTTAAACCATTAACTTACAGTCCAGTTAGGGCAAAAATAAAAATATATCCAAATCCTCGTTTTTTTTAAAAAAAAATAAATTAAATAGACATTCTTTTTTGATTTTATTCTCAAATTATCTCTTAATTCAACACTATTATAGAAGTGATTAAGGACTATTATAGAAGCTACCGAGTAATTTTTATAATATATAGTAGTTATCGTGTAAAGCTACTCGATATTTATTATAATGTGTAGAAGTTACGTAGTAGTTATTATAACCTATTTAGTATGAGTTTAAGATTTAAAATATCTAAATATTATTATATCAAAATAATTTCTACAATAGTTTTAAAATTATTATGATGAAATTTAAATAATTTTAATCAAATTAATAAATAATATTTTGATATAATAGTATTCAAATATCCTCAACTTTGTATTTGATTTGGGGTTATCCTTCTTGGTTATTCATCTAAAGTTATCAACGAAAATCTTGTTTGATTTAAGTAATCGACGATTCTCGAGTAATGATCCATGCCCGACACGTCAGCAAAAGGGGCATACAAACTGGAATAGGAAAACCTCAAAAAAATGAGTTTTTTCTTGATTCCGAGGTTAACAACAAATTTTAGATAAAAATATTCTCCGATATTTATACTCTGGGACAAAAATATCCCTAACAATTATATTTCAATTCCCCCGTGAAAACTCATTTACACACGCGAAACCCATCTTCGCGAAACACCGATCATGAAACCCTAATAGCAGCGACGTTCAAAGGCGTTCAAAGTTGTCCCGTGAAGCTCTACCGACGTCCCCACTCTGCAAGAACCTTATCGGCGTTCCACTCGCGAAGGCATCCCGCGACTTTCCCGAATCACGAAGAACCTTAGCGACAAGGTATTTACCTTCTACTTTTCCTTGCTTTTTCTTATAGATGATCTTATCTTCTTTCTTGCTATCATAATTTTTCCTATGAAGTAAAATGTCTCAATTTTAGCTATCAGATTCAGTTCTTTTCGACTTCTTACGATTTAGATCGATTTCTGCACATGATAAGATAATGGATTTATTTGTAACAAATATTAGCTCATATTTTATTTTAACTAAAAAAACTCAACTATTCACTCACATAAATGTTACAGGAAGCAAAATGCACACGACAGCAAACAACAAAACAAATATGAAAGGAAAGGAAAGGAAAAATGAATTATTTTTCTCGCTTTATACATGTCTAAGATATTCCACATATATATTGAAGAGGTTCCAAATTAAAGAGGAAATAATGATGCAAAGACAAAGACAAAGACAAAAGATGATTCCATTTAGATGGCTAGAGTTTTCTATGGTTCATTTATAATTAGACATTAGATAATAGGATCGAATTTCATTACATAAGCACAATAATCAAATTCAAGCGGAGGAGTTACCAAGCTTAGTTAACAGTGGCAAAAAGTAAGAAATAAAATTCTTGTTTGAAACATAATTTGTATGTTTATATTCAGTTATTTGATTTTTGGACTCTTAACTCTCTTGTTCTATCTCCTATTTTAGGATTGTTCACATTGTTAATTTATTGTTTGGTTCGTTGCCCTATTTACATGATAGGCTGATATGACTCGGTTAACAATAAGACAAGAGATGAAGATGATTTTTGTACTCATTATGCGCATGAAGATGAGAAGTAAGTTATTTATGCTTTTATTGTTGATAATTGTCTTAACTATCAAGAGAAGGAGTGCTAAGTTCAGGAGGAGCATATCATAGATTATCGTGCATTGAGTAGATATAATATTAGGTCTATAAACTTAAATGAGATGATTTTTCATAGTGATCAACAATGTGTTGATAATTGTGGGATAGATAGAAGGTCTTTAGGCAAATTTTGTTATTTGCTAACGACTCATGGAAGATTGAAAGGAAGTAGAAACATGTCAATTAGTGAACTTGTAATTTTTTTCCTTCATATTATTGCACATAATGTGAAGAATAGGGGTCATAAAACGCCAAACAATTAGATCCGACGAAACAATTAGATCCGACGAAACAATTAGTGGACAATTTCATTTAGTTTTGAACTCTGTTCTGCGGTTACACAACATTTTGCTTAAGAAGCCAGAACCAATCCCAGAAAATTATACGGGTGAGAGGTGGAAATGATTTAAGGTACTAGTATATAATTTCTATAAATTTATTTTTTAATCATTTTAATGTACACTATAAATTAATTTGATTGTATTATACTTCTTTGAGTGTAAGGTTGTTTGGGAGCATTAGATGAGACTTATATTAATGTTAATTTCCTATCAGATGATAGACCTAGGTATCGAACCAGAAAATGTGAAATTGCAACCAATGTCTTGGGTGTATGCACACCGAACATGCAATTTAGTTATGTCCTATCGAATTGGGAAAAATCTGCAGCAGATGATAGAGTTTTAAGGGATGCTATTAGTAGGAGGAATGACTTGAAGATTCCTCAAGGTAATTAAGTTGTAATTATCGTAAAATAATAGTCACTTATAATATATTTAACAAATATTTGGTTTATAAATATATATATTAATACATGTTCACTTGTAATATATATATGTTGTTATTATTTGTGTGATGCTGGATACACAAATGGGGAAGGATTCTTGGCACCATATAGAGGTCAAAGATATCACTTGACAGAATGGAGGCAAGGTTATCAACTAGCGACAGTCAAAGAGTATTTTAATATGAAACACACTCAAGCAAGAAATTACATTGAGAGGTGTTTTGGTATTTTAAAAGTTAGATGGGCTATATTGAGAGATAAGTCATTTTACTCTGTTAAGTCTCAATGTAGGATTATTTCTACTTGTTGTATTCTCCATAATTTTATAAGGTATGAAATGACAATTGATTCGATAGAGATTGAGATTGATGCCCTTGAGTCAAATGAAAGTGATGATAGTGATGATGAAGATGATGATGATGATTTGATTAGGCATTGAGACCAATCTTGCCTTTACATTTCTGTTCTTTTTAGCAAAGTAAAGAGTTGTTTTCTATAAGAAACAACCTAACAAAAGGCCTTACTGCAGGTATCGCAGCATGAGCTTGGCAACAGTACATTTGAAGAAGTCAATTGTTAGGAATTACTTCGGAGAATGTTGCACGACACTAT
The DNA here is from genome assembly GCA_038050645.1 of Hedychium gardnerianum. Lineage (NCBI taxonomy): Eukaryota > Viridiplantae > Streptophyta > Magnoliopsida > Zingiberales > Zingiberaceae > Hedychium > Hedychium gardnerianum. Next base: position 1,194,963 of record JBBUKS010000035.1, read on the forward strand.
AGGATGACTAGGATAGAATAAGACCAAGCTGCTGTGAGTCTATGGTCATTGTTTACATTGAGTTTGTGATGTTGTTCTCGATCTTAGATTCATCCTTAGCTTATTCTATATTTAGGTTGAGTCTCATAAGAAAGATGTTGTTACTGCTACTGATAAATTTAGTGAGGAAATTATTCCAGTGACGACAAAGGTGGATGATTTAAAATATTAAATAATTTAAATATTCTTCTCTTATCCTATCTTTTGCTTAACATGGTAGAGCTTGAAGATGTCTGTAAGTCATCTCACTTCGAAGATGGGCATGGAAGAAATCTCCACATGTTGGTCGAAGGGTGAAACAAGATTTTTACATGTATCAAACATCATCGAACATTATTTTATCATGATTTTCACTTCAACTGTTACCAAAATATTGAACAAATTTTTGTCAAGTGAAAACATATTTCAAATACATATGCCTGTTAACCAACATGATATTTCAAACAATGAATTCAACTTCAGCTTGTATCAAAAATAATCAACAAAGTGATGTCAAGTGATCATATATTTCAAATACACAAGAAAGATTGATCCACCCGCGACTGATACGAAAGGATATTTCAAACCATGAATTCAACTTTAGATGGTACCAAAATATCCAACAAAGTGATATCAAGCATTCACATACTTTAGATACACAAAGAGAAAACTAAGCGAATTAATTAGTGAATGCTGCTGTAGCAGGAATCTTATGGCATGAATGCATTGCAAAGTCTGCATCAATAGTATTCTAAATGGTACGGGCCAGTATTATCCGACAAAGTGATATCGAGCAACAACATAATATACAAGGAGAAAAACTAAGATAATTCGAAAGAATTGAAGAGTCGATGAAGCAGTAGCAGCATCTTATGCCACTAATACATTATAGTCTACACCAAGATCACTCTTATTAGCTACTTGTGTATGAGACTGACAACATTTGTATGTGACCTTTCACCATGTTAAGGTGAGAAGTGAGGACGGCGGGGACGGATCCCACTAGAAGCTACGGCTCTCGAAGGACCAATCGACCGTGTTGGAGGAAAGCTTCAAGGAGCACAACACCATCAATCCCATAAGCCTTTCTCTCGTTGATCCCTAATTTCTTCCTCTTCCGCCATCTTTAATCCTTGAAATGACAGACTTAATTTGGTTTGGGTGATGTCAGAAGCAAAAGATGGCTCTGGTGAAGCAGCTAAACTTGAGGTCGAGACAAGTGGAGGTGTTGTTCTAGAACCGGAGGGCGAGGACGAAGCTGAAGTAGACAGAGGTGGACTGCGACTTTCTTAGGCGGTGCTGCGATACGCTGACAGAGGAGAATCGGAGGCTGCAGAAGGAGTTGCAAGAGCTTAGAGCCTTGAAGCTGTCGCCACGGCTTTACACACACATGACTCTGCTCACCACGCTCACCATGTGCCCGTCCTGCGAGCGCGTCTCCAACTCCAACTCCGCCTTCCCGGCCACCGTCGCCTCCTCGTATGCGGCGCCGATACCAGAGCACCACCGCCAGTTCCTCCACAGCTAGCGGCAGCAGATCCCCTCCTCGTGGCCGCCCCTCCGGCCTTTTCTGGAAGCCCCTCAACGGGGAAAGAAGGAGAGTGGAGTGAGAAGAGGAAAGGTGATGAAGGAGGCAATGTTCGTCTCCGACGAGCAGCTAGCGCGACCTTCCGTCATGTTCGAAATAGATTCGAGACAAAAAAAAAAATAGAGAACTGTAATAAAAAGTTAAAGGGTAATATAATAAAATGTTAACCTAGGTTATAGATTAAAATCTCTAAACAAACAAATTTATATTTTATTAACTATGTTGAATCAAACATCATTAAATCATGTTTTATTCCTCATAACTTGAACCAAACGCATCCTAAATCCTAAACTCTAAACTCACACTAAATACGTTGTAGTAATTATTAGTTGCTTTTACACGGCAAACAATTATCGAGTAACTTTTATACATTGTAGTAGTTACTAAATAGCTTTTACACGGTGTAAATTTTAAATCATAAACTCTTTTTAAACACGTTATAGTAATTATTGAGTAGCTTCTATATGGTATAAATTATAAATTTTAAATTATCCTAAATATATTATAATAACTATTGAATAATTTCTATATGGTATAAATTTTAAATTTATTATAAACATATTATAGTAATTGTTGAATAGTTTAGTTATTCAATAACTTCTGCATATGGTAGAAAGTTACTCATGACTTTTACAACAATACTAAAAGATAATTTAAAGATAAAATCACAAGAGATGTTCATTTAATTTTTTTAGAAAAATATTTCTTTTAATTTTTATTTACAAAATTATGTACGACGTTCTAATTTAAAATTAAAAATGTAAAAAACAAAACAAAACACACATATTATTATGATGTTACTCGTATTCAAATATATATAAATGTGTACTTAAGTATATATAAAGATATCAAACCTGTATTTTAATGACGTAATCTAATCTCTTTTGTAAAACTTTAGCCTGCTATATTTTAATGAAATTTAAATATAAGGAAATATTTTAAAAAAATTATGATAGAATTATATACAACCATGAATAGTTTACATTTAATAAAAATTTATAATATAATAAAATATTATATTTTTATATGTAATATAATAATTTGAAAGTTTATTTTATAATCGAGATATATATTTTTTTTAATCGATTAATTTTTAAAATGATTAATTCGATTCTATAATTTTTTTTTATCGATATTAATATAAATCAAAAAATATTCACAGAGATTCGTGCGTGGGTGGGGGCAAATGCAAGAGTTTGAAAGTATTTACGATAGAGACTTTTGATGAGGTGAAGACTGTGGGTGGGGCGAAGTGGATAAATAATAAAATGGGCATAGAACACTTGCAACGCCATTTAATCCGTCACCTCATCGCCGGAGCTCCTTGAAAACCCTAGCAAGTTCAGCGTCGCTTAGCCGCTGCTGCTTGTACCCGGCGATCCCATGGATCCGAGGAGGCCCAACCGCACCGTCAGCGATCCCAAAGTCCGCCAGGTCGGCTTCATCACCCCAGGCGCAACAACGCCGCCCCCACGCTCCGTCTCCGACGCCCTTGTCTCATCCTCCTCCTCCGCGGCCGCTGCGTCCTCTCCTCCCACCGATACCTCTCTCTCCCCCGTCATGATTCCACTGCCCCGGCATGGCGCCTCGGACGGCGTCCCCGCTCGTGGCACCGTCCCTCTTGCCGTCCCCAATTCCGGCTTGTTGCTCCGCCGGGATAACCTTCAGATTATGGTTGGTGTCCACGACCACAACGAGACGGAAGTTGTTCTTGGGACGCCCCCAATGACGTCGCCTTCCAGCAGGATCCACGACGGAGTCTCGGAGTTCTCTGACGATGCTTCTATGTCTCCGTGGTATGGTAGGAGCGATCCGGACAAGCTTACTTCGTCCTTAGCAGGGAAAAACAGTGAATTAATGATGTCAAAGTCTGTCGGTGCTGGTGGTGGGAGTGGCGGTGGTCATACTCCTAAGAGCCCTCTGACGACTGCATCGGTTGTGAAGACACTGCCTGGAATTTCAGGTACAAGTATTTTTATTTTAAACAACTGATATCTTCATCTGCTCATTATTTTTACCAACCGAACAATCTATACGTCGATTATATATTGTTGGAAGGCCCGTGCTCATTATTAAACTTTAGCTTGACTAATGCATTTTGGTCAAGTACTGAGCGACGCAATCTAGTGGAATTGCATGTTAGTAGGTATACAACATCTTCGGCTCCAGCCTTCTTGCATAAGCACAATTCGAATAACACATTTTGGTCATGCACTGAGGGAAGCAATCTAGTGCAAGTCCTGTTTGTAGATAGATATAAATCATCTTGGAGCTGAAGAAAGCTAATATGATAATGTCCAGCTTGCTCACTCAAGGCACAATTTGCCTAGCTCTTGTTGAGGTTGCTGACCTAGTTAAGGTGCAGGATGAATTAGAGGTTCTAAGTGTTAGTAACAACTAGGACTTCATGAGCTGCTGCCGTTCTCTCTATTTCTTTTGAGTTTTGAGATCATATCTTGTGATCAACTACCAAAATCACGGCCCATATTTGAAAGTTGACTTCCAGAACTGCTGTCAATCTCTCTATTCATTTTGAGTTTTCATATATTGTAAATAACTGCCAAAATCACGGTCCACATTTGAATGTCAACTACCATTTTTTTTTGTCAGACTGGTATAAGTAGTAATTCTAAAGGCAAGAATAGTGGTGCTAAAGATATGATATCAAATTTCATCTCTGATGTTTCACTATTGAGGGTTCAGTTAATACTTTACTTGATTTTGACCTCATCATATTATACTCTTGTTTCCATGTTGATATGTTCAGAATTTCCATGTCTCGTCCTTATATTATTCGACACATTCCCATCGTGTATCCTCACTGGCTGCTCCCAAATCCTGGATTAGCATAGTTGTTTGTAATTGGTGGTATAAACTGAATTTCGCTGCTATCTCTATTTACAATATGTGCATCTTTCAGAGAAACAAGGAGGAGCATTGGGGATACAAAATGATTTGGCAGAGGCACCAATGCCACTAAAGGAGAAAACAACAAAAGCTGAGCGGCGTGCTCTCCAGGAGGCCCAACGTGCTGCAAAAGCTGCTGCAAAGGAGGCTGGTGAGGCGCTGATTCATTTTATTGAGTTTTATAGTTATCAAAGTTGGAGCTGAATTTTACACTTTGTTCCTTACATTGCTACTTCATATCATGGATTCATGATGTTATTTTGTTTAAATAATCCTTAGCTGCCTTTTTGCTCTTTGTAAATATCAATGAGTTCATTGCTTGGGCTTTCATGATGTTTTCATCTACTTATCAGTTTTGATCTAGGTGTAAAAATTGATTCAGTTATGGTTTCACTTTGGTCTGTGCTTGGGACATGAAGTCCACCACTTTTCTTGGATTTATCTACTATAATTTCAGTCTGAAACTCTTAGTTGTAAATTATGCACTGCTATATCTGGACCCTGCTGATATAGATTATTCCATTATAAATCTTTTGATAAAAAAGAAAGTCAGCATTACCTTTTTATTGAAACATGTTACATTTATTCTCATAAAAAATGTACAGTTCAAGATATTTTGTACCCTCATCATCTGTGTTAAAAGAGAAATCATTGGTACTTAAGGTTTGTCTGTTTGCCTAAATAAGTGGATTTGAGTAGTTTCTCTTATTTGGGACTCTGTTAATTTCCCCCCTCTTTTTTCCTCATTCAACCATGAAATTCTATAGATATTGGTTACCATGTGTAACCAAATATAAAATTTATCTTCTTGTCATTACCTTTTTGTTTGGTTTTCTATTTGCATATTTGAACTTAAACTATGCCTAGCTTTCAACTTCTATAGGAGGTGGACTTCCTGCTAACACACAGCAAGGTAAATCTGTTAAACCTTCACAAAAGAAGGATGTCCCTCAAGTTACAGCTCCATCTGGATCTTCCGAAAAGAAGGTTGTTGATCGCCCCATTGAAAAAGATCGCAAGAAAGATGTTCCTCCTCCACGTATGCAATTTGATGATAAACAGAAGGTTGAGAAAGTGAAGCGGCGAGCAATGGTTAATCAATTTGAAGCAAAAAATAGAGTTGAATTGTTCCGACATCTGCCTCAATACATACATGGAACTCAGCTTCCAGATCTTGAAGCAAAGTTTTTTCAACTTGATGCAGTCCATCCTTCTGTTTACAAGGTACCATACACATTTTCACTTTTGTGATCAGTAGAAAATTGAGGTTCTTTCTAACTTTGCCAAGGCCATTAGGAGTGTAGTATTGCTTAATAGGGTAGCCAAAGCTGTTAAGAGCATTAGGGTAATACTCTATTATGTACTGGGTTAGTACCTCATCAGCAATTCTAGATTTAGGGTAATGATCTCACTCTCAAATTTGACATGGTATTAACCATGCTACTAAATTTGAAACCATGGATATTAATCTATTAGTGAGAAATCTGTAACATGATGGGTGCCCCATTTATCTAGGTTTGTGATGCAGTCTAAAAATTATTGATAAGTGTAGGATTTATTTTAAAATCTGAAAGTGATAATTTTTTTAAAAATAAATTTGTTTAACTTTTAGCTTTTTTTAAATTTCCAGTTTGTTATGAAAGATAGACATTTTTTTTGATGACTTGGTTGCATTATGATTTTTTTAAAAAAGAGGATTATGATCCAATGTAATAAGTTTCCTTTGTGACATTGAGTTTGGGATTATTTTCAATTTTTTTTTAATGTTCTCGTGTTGCATGAATTGGCATCAAAGCTAAAATTTCTAAGTTTGTTCTTTTACCCTCCTCTCGTGCACAACAACCAATTGCTTCCTTGAACACAATTTCTCCTCTTGATCCCAAGCTTGAGTGATTTAGTTATCCATCTCGAAGTGTTGTCCTTGTGCTTTTCTCCACTGATGCAGAGGTCAAACCATGAGAATAAATCTAATAATTCTAGCCAAGAAAGATCTCTCCTTCGTTTATTGTTCGCAATGAAGCCTATGCCATTTTTTGTTTGGCTATCATATCCTTCTTTTGCCCATGACAATTTCCTTCTCTGTCTTCTTACAGGAACCTTCCACGATAAAGACATAACATTTATCTCAATTCGTCGCTAGTGTGAAGAAGCCCCTCGTCCAAGTTGCCTTCTACTACCACTTAGAAAAAACCATGATTTGAAATCTCATACCATGCAAACAGTTGAAACATATAGTTCCAATAAATTATTGAAACTCAATACTACTCGACACTGATAATGTCTCCTATGTTATTATGTCAATCACGTTGACGAATATTGTTCCATATTAGCTCTTGACAACCCTTGGCATGCTAAAACAAAAGTCAATTGAGATAATATTTTTTTTTGTACATTTCTCCATACAAAATAATATCAAAATTGTACCATTCTAGATGGTAAAAATACATTGTTATAGCTGTCTTATTTTATTTTTCATCACATCCCTTCTTTCACCTCTCATTCGTTATGGACGCCATATATTGGAACTTCGCCACAATATCGAAACACTATTGTTACAATCAAAAACTGAAATATTGGTACCACTCGAGATTTTGAACCTTGGGAGGAACTTCTTCCATCATCACCTCCTTCCCACACCACTCCACTTGTATCTCGCTTTTATGTTGATGCACCCCGTAGACGCAAAGATAGCAATATAAGGTATACATATGCATTTATTAGTCCTAGAAATTTCATAATGACTCCTACAAGGATATCTACATTTATTCTTCCTGTGAGAAAAAAATGTTTATTTAACTTATATGTTAACTTTGTCACAGAAGAACCGCAAGAACGTACTTTATCTCTAGGCCAAAGCTAGTGATTTTAGACTCTTTTGAACAGGCGATCAAAAAGAAGGGAGCAAAGTCAATGCTTAATTTTGTGAGTATCATAAAGAAACTATATTGATTCCTCACTCATTAGAAGGGCCACTTGAGAAAGGATGCTCAACAAACTTTCTGATGCAATGTTGCTTATGCTTGAAAAGAACTAATAAAATGTTAACAACTCGCCTAGAGTCAAGATCTCCTTGGTACGGGAAAACTATACAACAACAACCGAGCCTTATCCCACTATGTGGGGTCGGCTATATGGATTCTTTTACGCCATCGGCTATATGGGTCCGGGAAAACTATGTGATTCAAAAAATCTAGTTAAATTTAGGGTTTGTTATAAAGTTTTAGAGATTAAAATCTTTGTTAATATATTTAATTTTAAAAAAGTTGTTTTAAATTTCAAAATTTCTTATATTTTTTAGAGATAAGTTAGGGAATTTTTTTAGATGACTTGGTTGCATTATGAGATTATGAAAAGAGTTTAGGATCCCAACTACATATTTGTTCTTGATTTATGATATATTTTGAGGGTTTGAGATTAGGCTACATTTGAGGTTCCATTGCTGCATCAATTTGGCTATATATATTTTATTTCATGAGCGAGTTATATCTAAGGGTACACCTCTAGTAATAATCAGGATATTTAATCACTTAGATTTTTCTGCCTAAGGAAGCAGAGGGAAAGTACTGTCGGAAAAGTATTTCTGTCACTTTATTTCCCTTTTGATTTCCTTCCCTGGTAGGAAGCACACCCATACATGTCAAATTAATATTGGGTTGAGTTAGGTTTGATGCGAGACTCAAGCCTCAAGGAGACTTTAACACCTCAATGTATCTGTTGATATTTGCTGATTATTTGTATTGGTTCTTAATTCCCAGATGTCAGTACCATTAATTAAGCTTAGAAAATTTGAGCCGCGTGATTCATGCCAATCAAGTTAAGTATTTTGTTGTTTCATTAGGCTTGGTGTAACATGTAAGATCCAAACTACTTTCAACTTAGATTTTGCAGTTGTTTGAGCATCCAAGAGTGACTGGTAAAACTAATGATTACATGCATTTTTGGGGGGAGGTTTAATAAAGAAGCAGATGTAGAACATAATTAAGGGGGGAAATTGCTTATAAACCTTATTTCATTGTTATCAGACGTTTTCTTATATGAGAAGTGTTAGTTATATGATTGAAGCTTTATGTCTTTGTTAATTGAAGTGCCTTTATTTCTTCAAACCTCTTTGGAATTCTTGATTAGCAACCATCACTTAATTGTTTTGATTAGGAAAAAAAAAAATCAGAAATGAAAATCACCCACAATAATCTATTGTTAGTCAGTCAAGCCAGTATTGGTGCTTGATAATTTTTCTCAAAGATCGAAGTATCCATTATTCTGTGTTGCTTCCTATTCCTACTGTTGTAAAATCTCTTTCAAGTTCATTACTTTGTCATCTCAAGTGATGCTATAGTTAGTTAAACATCTTTACATCTATAATAACAATCTTTTACAGATACAATTTTTCAATGAATTGATAATTTGTTAAAAATGCGATCAGGTAATTTATAACAAAAAAGGAAACACTTCTTTGTACTCTTTATACAAGCAATAAATAAATGCTATGCAATACAGTTTTGAAAGACATAATGAACATTGCAATTTATATTAAATCAAACCCAACGATATTGTGTCTCTTTATATGTGAATTTTCTTCTCAGTATGAGTTATTTTTATGCCCATATAATGAATTACCTAACAATTTTTTAAAATCTATCCTGTAAAATTGCTCAAACACGCTGAATTCTCTTTTGAGCAATGATGTACAGAATTCTCTCATTGATCTGGCTGCTTGCACTTGTCCTCAGGTTGGACTTCATTACTTGTCTGGAAAGATATCTGGTGGCAATGCTCGTTGTATTGCAATGCTTCTAGCATTTAAAGAGGCAATTAATGACTACTCTACACCTCCTGAAAAAGCTTTTGTTCGAGATCTGACTGCAAAAATTAGTAGTTATATCTCATTTCTGATTGAATGTAGACCTCTTTCAATTAGCATGGGAAATGCTATCAGGTTTCTAAAGCATAGGATTGCTAAATTACCACTTGCTATGTCAGAATCAGATGCTAGATCCAGTCTCCAATCTGATATTGATCGTTTCATAAATGAGAAAATAGAAATTGCTGATAAGGTTATAGTTAGGCATGCTGTTGCCAAGATCAGAGATGGGGATGTTCTTCTAACATATGGACTATCCTCTGTTGTTGAAATGATATTAGTATATGCCCATGAGCTTGGTAAAGATTTCCGTGTTGTGATAGTTGATTCACGTCCCAAACTTGAAGGGCAGGTATTGCTCCGTAGACTGATAGCCAAGGGACTTAACTGCACATATACGCATATAAATGCAATTTCATACATCATGCATGAAGTCAAGCGGGTTTTTCTAGGAGCTGCATCAGTACTATCTAATGGAACAGTTTACTCAAGAGTGGGGACAGCATGTGTAGCTATGGTTGCAAAGGCATTCAATGTTCCTGTTTTAGTATGTTGTGAGGCATATAAATTTCATGAAAGAGTGCAGTTAGATTCTATATGTTTCAATGAGCTAGGTATACTTGCAAGTTGGATTTGCTACTTGGATTTTTTAATTTACTTATCTTGCAAAATTGTTCTGCACAACTGCTTTTTACGCTTCTTTGCAGGTGATCCAGATGTAATTTTGAAAGTTCCTGGTCATGTTGCATCAAATTACCTGGAAGGTTGTGTTGACAATGACAATCTGCAGCTTCTAAATCTCAAGTAGGAAATATTTTGCCTTGCCAATAATTTAAGTATCAGGTTCCTTATAGGTGCAAAAGAAAACCTCAATTTTTTTATTAACAGCTACGATGCCACACCTTCTGATTATGTGTCAATGATTATCACTGATTATGGAATGGTGAGTTGCACTTTAATGTTATTTTATGGTTAAGTTTTTCCATAAGTTTATTTCTTCAATTTGATATTGTTTCTTGCATCAAGTAGCTACACAGAAGGGTGTCTGGCATGCTATCATAAATTGCAAATAGTGGTCATATGTAAATGCTAAAGCAAATTTTAGTATTTAAAGTTGCTTAATGGAGTTACCAAACACTTTTATCTAGAAGATATTCTTTGACTCCCTCATTGCCAACAAAACAAGGACATTCATGTCCAAGGTTGGTGGATGGGAACACTCTTTTCAGTTAACTTTGTATTCATTTAAGTTGAATGAGATTATTCTATCTAATAATTTGATCTTGAGTGGATCTATAGAGTTAAATCAGATCTAGCATTCATATTAAACGAAAAGTTGTTTATATTCTTATATTAGGCAGTTAGCTCAATTTTACCATCATATTTTGAGTCTTAACTATTGCTGCCGCATATGATATCCAAAATATGCTGATGGCATATAGGTTGTTTGCAAGGATTAAAGTGGCAATATCATCTATCAATTCCATGTTATAAGGTAAAGGCCTGTATCATAATCATCAAGCTATGCAACGTTATATCACTATTAATATTCAAATCAATTGAATTATTTTTTTATTACATTGACTAAAGGATTTTTTTGGTCTCTCTCTACCTAGTACATCTTTAGTTTAATTGATTCAACTTTTTTTAACTATATAATCTTTTAGACGTCTTTTAACTTGTTTGTAACATCAGATTCTATTTTCTCGTATTTATATATTTTATCATCTATCTATTAGAGACAGTCCTAATTTCTCTTTGATATTACATGGACAACAACAGACTATGTTATGATGAATTTTGCAATAGATGTTTATTTAATGCTTCTTGTGTCCAATATATCTGGTTCTTTGATTCTTCTAAAACAGGCTTCATCACCTTGTGATTGTTTTTTCTTATGCAGCTCCCACCTACCAGTGTGCCAGTTATCGTGAGAGAATATGGCCCTGATAACTTGTGGATATAAAAGTTCTATTCTCCAACTGGCCTCACTATGAGATAATTTGCAAGATGTTTTTAGTTTCATTTTGTTGTTAATGATAAATTAGGTTTCAAGTTAAATTACTTGACATACTTATGAATGTTAATATAACATTTCTCATGTTTCCTTTCTACTTAATAGTATGCTGGCAGCTATTTCTTGCCTTTGCTTGTTTCAAACTCGCTAATAAGAACCAGCAAAGAATGGGATCTCACTGCCCTCTAGGTTTATCTTAATTGGGATTTCTATCCTTGTCTATCTCTCTCTTTATATATATATATATATATGGGTTGATTTTTCTTTTCTTATAAATTATTTGTTCAAGGGTGAGTATTTTTTTTAAAAAAATATATAAAATATTTGCATTGATGTATAAAATTACAAGTCTTAATGTGTTCATGACATGCAGTGCCATAGCATCATACCGGAAGATGCAAGTGATGATAGCAGGTAATTTTATTGAAAACTCACTGGTTCTTTTATGATCATAATTTTGTAGATATTATCTTGTATCAACTGAAGAGTCAATGATTCTAATAAGTTTCTGTGCTTGGTGGTGATGTTTCATCCTGGTTTTAAATGCGGTGGGGGCAACAGACAGCTACATCTTTATGATTATACATTGGCCAAGCTGATAATTAGTCCAAAGCATTTTGGACACACTTAATCCAATTTAATGAACAATTCTGATTAAAGCTAGGTTCTAAATAATTCGATAAGATAGAGGAATCACAGTAATGTTTCCCTTTGTCATACTTGTCGTATTGAGGGAACAATGACCTGAAAATTATCACAACTTTTGGGCAGGCAACGAGTAGTGTGGTAAATCACCTATCTTATTTTATTTCATTACTATATTGTTATCTGGTTGTGTCTTGCGTTTGTTAACATGATCTTCCTGGTTCAGGACCTCATTCTCTTTATACATTCAAGAAACTAGATTAAATTGGGGCGAAGGCAAAGAATATTATAAATTGTTAATTTTTGATGCCTTGTTGCTACAACAGAGAACCTAAGTTTTGGCCTTTGGTCATTGTATTCTGTTCTATATGTTGCTTCTGGCTATTCTTGTTTTTCATCTGTTCTAACAAGATGTGAAGGATTTTGGAAAATAGATGCATCCATTACTGAACTGAATGCTCTTTAGCAAAATACCACCTTTTTTCTACTTGGAACTGTTTTTCCTTGATTCAGGGGAACACTCCCCTTCCAATCCCATCATGCCAACCACCTAGCTCCCCCCATGTGTTTGTTGGCAGTTTCCTCCATCAAATGCTACGCCTCTATCTACATGACTGACATTCTGCCATTGTCTTCCCACAAGCCCCTACTCCCTTAAGAAAGACAGAAAAGAAAAGAAGAGAAGCAGGAGTTCCAAGACTCAGATGGAATCTCCTCCCTCAGGACTATTCTCGCCCTTTGCTGCCATTGGCCTCCAAAGTGATTGCCGCAGGTTCTTCCCCTGCCTCTTTTGCAACAAGAAGTACCTCAAGTCTCAGGCCTCGGCGGCCACCAGAATGCACACAAGAAGGAGAGGAGCATCGGCTGGAACCCCGATCATCTCTACCTCCATCCCTCTTCCTCTGCTCCCTTCCCTGTTATGTCCCATTCATGCAAAACTACCCTCTGCTCTTGTTTCGATGCTGGATGTCCTGGCAGCCGGTTCTTGGAAAATGAAGAGACTGTTGATTTCCTGAATTCTCAATGGGCTCCTGCTCTTCTTACCTCTACTGCTGGTTCGTCGATCAGTGAAGGCAGGTGCGAGCTTGATCTCTCCCTAAAGCTCTCATCTACAAGTTGATGAACTCCAGTTCAATGTTGTTCGGTGTGCTGTAATTGCAGAGTAGTTTATATATATATATTTGATAGTCTGCACATCCTTATGTGAGTGATCATGAGCGATAGTCTACGTGGGCACCTGATGTAACTAAGATTAAAAATTTTTAATCCATCTCTTTTTTCTCTCTTCCTTCGCGCGCGTTTTTTTCCCCCTCGATTCTTCATATTTTTTTCTCAAAAAACTTCAAATTCTGTCGCTTCACTTCTTCTCCTCTCTTTCTCCTAGTTCGCTAAATATTCTCTTCCTCTCATTTCTTTCCCTTGATTCTCTAAACTCTCAATCCATCTTCGCTGTCGTCGCTGTCGTCGCCTCTCCATGCATCCTTGATTGTTGTCGCTCGTTCTCACGCCATCTCTTCGGGGATCCCTCGCTGTCGTCGTACGTTTCTTTCCTCGCTGTTTTGTTCCTCTATTACAGAGGTTAGTGTAGGTTTTTTCTTGTGTAGTTTTGTTTTTGTGTTGTTTTGTTATGGTGCGTGGTGATGTTTTGTTTTAATACAATTTTGTTCTGGTACTGTATTGTTCTAGTGCGTGGGGCTATTTTGTTCAAAACATCTCTACGTTTGTGTTGGTTTGTTCAAAACAGCACCGATGTTGTTTTTTTAAAAACAACACTAGTTTGGTGTTGGTTTGTTCAAAACAACATCATATTGATGCTAT
>JBBUKS010000035.1:1211268-1224486 GCA_038050645.1 Hedychium gardnerianum
ACGACAGCGAGGGATCCCCGGAGAGATGACGTGAGAACGAGCGACAACAGTCAGGGATGCATGGAGAGGCGGCGGCGACGACGACGAAGTTGGATTGAGAGTTTAGGGAACCAGGGGAAAGAGAAGAGAGGAAGAGAGGGTTTAGTGAACCAGGGGAAAGAGAGGAGAGGAAGAGAAGCGGTAGGATTTGAAATTTTTTGAGAAAAAATATGGAGAATCAGGGGGGAAAAAACGTGCTCGAAGGAAGAGAGAAAAAAGAGATGGATTAAAATTTTTTAATCTTAGCCTCATCAGGTGCCCACATAAGTTGTCGCCCATGATCACTCACATAAGGATGTGCAGACTATCAAATCTATATATATATATATATATATATATGAGCTTTGATAATCTATACATCTTATCCTATATAATCATGTGTACTTGTTGAGGTGACATAATTTTAATCAATGATTATCATCACACATATTTTAATTAATAATGTATAGGTGATCATTTTAATAGGTGCTCATAATTATAAAAAATAAAATATACCGGATAACATAACTTTCTCTATATATATCTTCTCCTTTGAATGACTATTTCTACATGCTATTATTGAACTCAGCTTCCTGAAGCTGAGGCAATTCCCAGAGTGCTCATGTGATTCTAACTGGAGTTCAGTTTGGTGGTTTCTGTTGCTCCCATAGACTTCGAGCTCTGAAATAGTTTTCCTTCCAAGCGAACAAAATCATTGTAGAGTTTTCACACAAATTCATGTGAAGGCTCATGATCTAGATCGTTTGCGGCTAAATGGTTAAGATTTAACCTCGATCATATTCGACAGTTGCATAGTTGTCCTTCACATGGATCTTGTGTTTCTAAGGGCTTCGTCCAAGAAGATGATTGTCATGTCAACCTTGGTCGAACTAAAGAACCTTGAGTTCACCTTTATTGTCTATCACAAGTCACTCCAAGATCACTACTACAATGTTGCCATCAATTTGATGAAGCTAAATGAACTTGAGACGCAAAGAGGAAACAACTTGGAGATTTCGCCATAACCCAAGAGGAGATCTTGAGATCTTGGAATCAAGAATCAAAATTTACTCCCAGAGCCTTCTAAGCTAGTGAACTAAGACAAAGCTTAGTCTTTATTTTGTCTTACTTTATATTTTTAGGACAACTTCACACAACTTGAGGAGTCACTTCTTAAAATACCAAAAGTTCAGGGGACAAATGAAATTTTGCCAAATAAAAATATATTTAAAAACTCTGGAACATTCTTATTCTATAATCCTACGGATACCCAAAGCCTCCTCCTACCTCGAATTCCTCTTGACGATTTGGCAGAGGCCAATGTTGTGGGACGCAGTACAGCAGCCGCCCCATCACGAAGAGCTTAACACGTGGCACTCCACTATTTCCTCTTTTGTTTCGATTTCCTCTCGCTTTAAATGGAAAGCCCTCAAGGCCTCAACCTCGAGTTGAGAGATCATCAGCCTCACGCCCGATCATCGTGTCACCGATTCCGCTCATGGCCATTCCGATCGCCCGAGGTATGATCCACACCCTTCTTGTCTTCTCGACTCCCCTTTTCAATCCGACTGATGCTTTGTAGGCATCTCTGCTATTTTAGTATTTATGTATCTGATTTTGGACAATCCGGTGCTAGTTTGAGGTTTTCTGTTGTTGGTTGGTAGTTGTTTTTTGTTCTTCTTGTCGGAGATCTAGGTCTGATTGATGGGATTGTTTGCATTGCGTATTTGATTGGTTTGAGGCTTTTCTGTGGTTTAGGGTTTTGATTACTTGACAAATAGTTTGGTTTTCTTTTTCTTTTTATCTCATCAGGCGATTTTCCTAAAGACGGAGTAATGGGACTACTTCCGCACCATTTTGTTTCCCGATCAAAACTATCTTTGATTGAATGAATTTGTTCGTGTAGTTGTTTTGATTAAGGAGATATCTTAACAAGGCGGAGCCAGTCAGATCTCTGTTACTGGCTGATCAGTCACGTAGTCTGGATGCGTTATTGTAATTTATAATTTCTTGTAAGGGGTTAGTTGGTTTCCTTTGTAGTATGACAGGGTTGCAAACTTTATCTTTGTTCAAACAAAGTCCAAGCAGTAGAAAATGAGCTATTTAAATTGTACCTTCATTTCCTGATTTTATAAATTTACCAACAAAACTGAGATAGTCTTAGTTAAAGGGTTTGTTTTACTTGGCTGGCCTCATCTCAATTTGAATGATACATTCCCTTTTTTATTTCATTGCTGTTTCTATAAGAAACTAAAATTTCTATCAATTTTATTGGGGAAAAGTCAAAATGGAACCCCTCTTGAACAATCCTCATCGCCCTTTGGGTGTTGATGAGTTCTTAAAATAGAGATGCCACTTTGGTTTTTTTGCTCATTTTTATTTAAAACGATATTTATTGGCCAAATTGAAATTAAATTTATATTTCAATCCATCATCTTGAGAAGAAACAATCCAAGTCAATTTCCAAAGTTGGATTAGTTCAATTATTTGCTAATGTTTTTCTTTTTATACTGTTGATGAAATTTTATTCTGGTGCATGATATATTGTCTACTTCATTATGGTTAGTTAGTATCTATTATTTGACCGCTGATAGATTTGTTGCTTGCTGTGCTGAAATCAGGTTAAAATTTATATATCTGTAAATAGTAGAAGTGTTAATATCCTTCCAATGGGTGCTCCAAAGCAAAAATGGACTCAAGATGAAGAAGCAGCTCTCAAGGCTGGAGTTAATAAGCATGGGGCTGGCAAATGGCGCACAATTTTGAAAGATCCAGAATTTAGCAATATGTTACGCAATCGATCTAATGTTGACCTTAAGGTTTATTTTTATATGGAATACATGTTTGATTTGTACTGGTATTATAATATTTTGAAATTTCTCAGTAACAGTAAATAAATCCAATTGTTTCCCAATAATATCCATCATTTCACAATGAGCAGGACAAATGGCGAAACATGAGTGTGACTGCACATGGATTGGGATCACGTGAAAAAGCCAGGATTGCTTTGAAAAACAGTCGACAAACCACCAAGCATGATAGTACATCGATGGTTGTAGTTAAGGATATTGAAAATGAGGTTCTTGATGTGGAGCCTCTTGCAATGTATAGTGAGCCGCCTCAAATTTCCTGTCAGAAAAAGTCTGTCTCCAGGTTGGTTTGGTTATTGCTCTACAAGTTTTTGTTCAGTACTAATAAATTCTAGCAAGATATATAATTTGTTTGTGTTCTCATTTCTAACAAAAGATATAAGTAGATAATGGTTGGATCTATCTTGCAATGGATCCATGAGCCAAGTAGTAAAATTTCACTCAGTTTAGATAAATGAGGATCAAGCATAATTATCCACAAATACAATAAAGAAAATGCATAATTTCTGATAAATGATTTTGTCCTCTAGCAGAATGAGTCAGTGGGCAGGAATATGGTGGTCTTAGAATGTAAAAAATGCATGAAAAATGTGTTGATTTAACATTCTTTAGGATTGCTTGGGATTATCAAGTGTTGTCTTTGGAAATTTTATGTCAGTTTGAAATTTGGTTTACCTTATCGGACACTTTCAACTATAATACTTATTTTGTGCATATTTTAACTATAAGGTGTATTTTTCAAAAAAAGTGTGTTGTGCAATCTATATCACTTGTATAAGTGTATATCTGCCTCCATTTGTTTTTTTTTTTAAATTTTAGCTACTTGATTGTATCTTTCTCCAAATATGCAGCCTAGACAACCTCATACTGGAAGCTATAGTCAACTTAAAGGGACCCACTGGATCAAACAAGACAGCTATTTCTTCGTATATTGAGGTTTTCTCATCCCTTTGTTTAAAAGGAGATACATCTAGTCCATATGATAAAGACTGTTGCTTCTAAAGTTTTTTTTCCATTCACATGCCATACTTGTATTTTCTTCAATGGTTTATGTATCTTTTCCCTAGACGTGTCACAGTTATCATTCAAGTATATTTATTAAATATTAACTTTTTCCTAGACTTGTCACAATCCAAGTCAGGATCTATTTCTTTGTGGTTATTTGATAGTTACTTATTTTCTTGAATTAAGCATGCTTGTGTAGTTTCTCCCTGTCTTCTAACCTACTTATAGCTTGTTAGGTTGTTCTCTTCTATTTTAATTTTGAATAATGAAGACTCTTCTGTGATAATATTTGGCTAAAAATTATTTTTGACCATACTCAACAATGGTAATTTTTCTTTAGAAGTTTTAGCCTTTTCTGGTGACCTTTATAATGATTTTTATTGATCAGTTCTCAAGTGTTGGAGTTAGTTTGATCATTTCCTTTAAAGTTTTGTTTTTTTTCCCTTTAATTTCTGATTGTGAAGTTTGTCCTATCTCTTATTCATATTAATAAACATATGCTCAGTTTACTCTTAGATGATTGAAGACTTTCTTAAAGCTTTTACAATGCTCTCTGAGTAGTTTCTATTTGTCTGGTTAGAGTTTGCTTCATCATTTACTGTAATTCCTACTATGAGCTGGCATTAAAATTAAGATCCACTAGTTCATCTTATTCAAAACTGTTCCTGCCCATCAAAAGCTTGAATTTTACATTGTTAATGCTAGAGTATTTGGATTGGCTGCAACAACTTCTTGGGATTTGAACTAATTAGGAAATCATCTCCTAGTGAGGCTAACTGATGCACAGAGAACAAAGAGGGAAAATATCAGGATCGTTCAATACTTATTACAATATAGACTCGTAATATGACCAAGTCATATAAAAATACCCAAATTATCTCTAAAAATCATAACAAACTTTGAAGATTTAAAACAACCTTTAAAAACTAAACAATCTTGTAAAAATTTTAAAACTAAAATTTTAATAGAAGCCATAAATTTATCCACAAATTTCAAATTAGTGACCTTTTTGGGCAACTTGTTATTGTCTTGTTCTTGCATCTTATATTGTCTTCCTTCAATGGCTGATATTTATTTATGATGATCTGACTCATCTAGGATCAGTACTGTCCTCCAGCTGATTTTAAAGAGTTGCTATCAGAAAAGTTGAAGGCTTTGACTGCATCTGGGAGATTGATCAAGGTAGTATCGACTAATTTATGTCATGCAGCAATATTTTCTATTAATACTTAATTGTAGGCTATTTAAGGATCACCAAACTTATAGGTATCAGTTTTAAGTTGTGATTCTCTACTGCTGAATCTATATAAAATTGCAAATGACCAATTGATTATCACTTTAGCCTGTCTTCAATCTTTTCTTCAAATCAGACCAGCTGCGGGGTCTTACTTTCTCTCGATTATTTGTCTTGTATAATGGGTAAGAAGAGAATCATACACCATCTCAAACAATGGTCACTCAAAATGACTCTCCTGCTTCCATGTCATCTCTTTATCCATCTAAAATTACTCTTTTTTTGAAGTAAATTGAAGGTTATAAGTAAGCTGAGTTGAGCCAACCTTGATGATGTCAAGCTTGTTTGTTTATTTTATCAAGCTCGCTAAAGCTTATTTATTAAAAATCTTATAAATATTGAGCCAAGGTCTAGCTCAAATATGGATATTGTCATGCTTATAATTTAGTTACATATCCAATAAATAAAATCTCTATCATCACTCATTTTTAAAATGTTATAGACCATTTGAAACTATAAAACTTGTAAGATAGAAAGAAATAGATATTAAGAGAATTATAAATACGCACACATTATATTCTTTATAAATTTGAATTAAAAATCTATAGAAGTAATATCATAATCAAGCATTAGACAAGTTTGTAAATAACTTTGTTCATAGACTTTTCACGAACCTTTTTGACAAACTTCAACGAGCTGAATTCACTAGTATTAGACTTTAATATATTGCTTTATATAGAATATAAACAAGCTCTTATCTAGCCAATGATCTATGTTGGTCATAAAAACTATGATCATTTATAGTCCCAAATAAAATGACTTGAAATTTATTCTTTTGTCTTAACTTTCTTTTCTCCTAGGATGATGTTGGAATTTTAATCTCACTTTTTTGCAATACCTTTATCTATTCTCTTGATTGGTTGCACCTTTAATAAACACCTTAAAATATAGGCTAGTCACTTTCTCTTTCTCTTTCTCTCTTTCAAGGATAGATTTTGGAACAATGTCTTCTATTTTTCTATGCAATTTTCATATATTTCTCCATGTTTGCAAACTTCATAATTCTGTATTATTTTCAATTCGAGGGAAAACTAAGGAAGAAGAGTATATCAAAGGAGAAATCAAGTTGTAGACTTTAACACCACACTATCAAAGCTTCTCGGAAGCTTTAAACTGCTACACTAGTGTCTTTGATATCTTGTCTAGTATCGTTGTTAGTTTTTTTTTTCAAAAAAAATGTGGATTCAACTGCTTTATATATTCTGTAATAAGTTGAGCAACAATTAATATGTATACTTTAGCAAGATGAGTAATGCTAGATATAATAAAAAATAATTTAATTGATTTAAATATTACTATAGTATAGCCTTACATAGAACTCCATGGAGGGATAAATAAACCATATGGCCAACCCACAAACACGGTTTGATGGTGATGGTGATGGGACATCGTTCAGATCTTAGAAACCCTTGCACTATTAGTGCTTCAGCAGGCGAACCTACATATGATAATATTTACTATGTTGTTACAGAGATAACATATAAACTGCAATGATGTGAATTAATTGAATTCTTTTTGCTAATGTAAGGTAATTGCCTCGTTAATTTTTCAAGCTGCCACCTATGTCAGTCTACGCACTACAATGTGTGATGGTCATGTATTCTGACAAGATAAATGCACTTCACAATTTTCAATTTCAATTTTATCATATGAAAATGCAGATGCTTTATGACAAATGTTGTCAGCATAACTTTTATTCAAGATATCCCATTAGTTTTTTGTAATTTGTCTTATAGGCAATGTCTAACCAGACGACATTGTATTAACAGTTTGTTCCCTAACTTTAGGTGAAGCACAAATATAGAATAACACCAACTTCTGCTTATTCAAAGGAGAAAAGCTCCAAATTTCTAGTTGAAGGACAACAAGAAGAACCTAGAGCCAAAATCAAACCCCTCACTAAATCTCAAATAGATGCTGAATTAGCCCAAATGCGAAATATGTCGGCTCAGGAAGCTGCTGCTGTTGCTGCTCGAGCAGTTGCAGAGGCAGAAGCAGCGATGGCAGAAGCTGAAGCAGCAGCAAGGGAGGCAGAAGCTGCTGAAGCCGATGCAGAAGCAGCTCAAGCCTTCGCAGAGGCAGCAATGTTGACTCTGAAGAACCGCAATGTTCATAAGCAAGTAAGTGTTTAGTGTTTTATGAATCTGTCATCCTGCTTCTACTATTCTTAGGACTCTGCCACTGCTCCCACCCAGCAATAGGAAAACCTTCTTTTCTTGTCAATTGAACTGTGGATTTCTTTATATGCTTACCTGGGAGGGAGGGAGGGAAAATTCCTTCTTATGTGCGATTTACAACAGAACCCAAAAGGTCAAAATTTCCAGGCCTCATCTTCTTTAAAATCATGCCGGTCACAGCTGGCTCTATGCTAGACAATATTAATATTCAAATTAATTTAATCATTTTTATTGTGATGGCTAGTGTTATCTTTAGCATTTCTCTAGCTCTTGCACCTTCCTAATAAATTCAACTATTCTTAGTGCAATCGAGTAGTCATCTTTATTTTTTCTTATAATCGAGGTATCTAGTTCTTCGAATTATCGATTAGTCATCTTTAATCAATATGTATATCATCTCAATAATTTTCTTCTTCTTATTTTAAATATTATTTCTCAATAAAAAGTTCCGTACAATGTATCCCCCCTTCATATCTTGTAGAATATACAAGTGACACTTCGTGCAAAAGACATATAAAGCTTGAGTAAGCGTCCATGGTCGCCTTTGATGATAATGGTTGCAACAGTAGCCGTGGTTGAACACTGAATATAAACATGCAACTATTTTATTTCCCATGAATAAATATTCAAGACTGGCATTTATTGTCAGATGATGATTTTTTGAAGACTTTCTCTTGTATTCTAACTTGTGACCAATATATGTTACAGGATATAAGTATTTTCCATTGCTTATTGTAGTCAACAGCATGATCTACTGTACCTTCTGTCTTTTTTTCAAAAAATTATTTGAAAGTGATATCTGAGTTCTTTGGCACTATTGGCCATTTTTCTCGACATCAACTGTTTTGAGGCATTCTCATCTCTCACATATATGCAGATGGTTCGTGTTTGAGAAGCGACTAGCTTGAGCTATTCTGTGCGACCAACTTGGTGACACACATCTCTTCGTAGTTGTCATTCTTGTAGATACATATTATGGTTATGTATAGATCAAACAATGAAAATCCTCATTTGCATCGTGGGAAAACTTGTTTCATGTCATCCATTGCAGTTGCATTGCCCCTCCTGCATCATTCTTCCAGGAAAAAAAACACAAACTTGGTGCCTTTGGGTTACAGACAGAAATGTTATGGAGCTTCTTGTCTGCAGATCATAGGAATCCTTGTTTCAAACTGCACTTGCTGATTAGCACTGCATTCTTTTTGCTGTATTTGGTTATGAGGTGCCGATAAATTCCAATCATTTTTTGGTTCTTTGATTAGCACAGCTGTGGAATTTTGTAAACAGAGAACATGTTGTCCATGCTACTTGTGCTATCTTCTTCAGCCAAGAGCCTGGAAATCATGTGGAATCAGGAATGCGATTCAAGTGGCAAAGCTTCCAGAATTTGGTTCCATTTGATTTTATAATTCGCAGAAACTAAATCATAATCTTGCTAGTGCTGCTGCGATATTAATAATTTTAGGTAAAAAAACTTAAATTTTATTCTTTTAAGTTGGATCATCAACAAATTTGGAAAGAGGGAAAAAACATTATTAATATGACTTGAAAAGCATCAAGTTTTGGTAAAGATTAGTTACGTACTTTTTTAATGTAAAAAATGTAAACGTATTATTGTAAAGGGTAAAATATCATGATAAAAAATTAATTAACTACTTTCTCAATGTGAAAAATATCATCATTAAAGAATAATAAAATCTACAAAAAAAAAAAATAAAACAAAAGAAGCCAATGAGTATATATATATATAGGGCTTTGATAGCCTACACACCTTATCCTGCACAATTATGTGTACCTGTTGAGGTGTCATAATTCTGATCACTAATCAAGCAGGTGCCCATGATTGTACAGGGTAAGGTGTGCAGGCTAACAAAACTATATATATATATATATATATATATGGATGTTACGATCTATTATGAAATAATTCTTCTTATATGAAAAAATTATGAGTTGTACAAAGTTGAAAATTTCAAAATTTACCAAACAAATTAATAAATAATAATGACTTTCACAAAGGCTATTTCCGTGAGGAAATAATTTCAAGTAATTAAAATTCTAAATTCTTCATAGAGTATTTAAATAGTGAATAAAAAAATCGTGGAGCATTTGATATTATTAAATTTTTAAGGCATTTTTTAAAAAAAAGGTATTAAACTATGAAGGTATTTAATAGTTTTTAATTAGAATTATGATTTACATTATCTGTTAGATTTAGAGGAGGAGGAGGATTTTATTCTTATTTTTATGACTTGTGAGGGTAAAACGTAAATTCTGAACTACGATGAGTAAAACAAAAAAGTAAATAAAGTAGAGGGTCAAAATGAAGAAAGAAAAATTATTCGTGAGATCGATCCTGACCGTAAATCATCCGTCCGTCCGTCCATCACGATCGCATCCTTCGGCTCCCGTCGCCTCGCTCGCTGCCTCGCGGCACGAGAGTGTGCTAACTTGCGCGGCCTCGACGGCTTTATTTAGAGCTGGAAGCCGCGGGTGTTCGCCGTCTTCCTCCACTGCCCCGGCGGCCAGCGGTGGGCCCCCGCTCCTCCGTCTGCAATGGCCGTGGACGTAGACAGGCTGAGCTACGAGATATTCTCTATCCTCGAGAGCAAGTTCCTCTTCGGCTACGACGACTCTTCCCAACCTTCCCTCCTCTCCTCTGCTTCCCCAGCTAGATCCCTGCCCCTCGCAGCTGGACCCGGAGGTAGGGTCTGCATTCTATCCATCGACGGCGGTGGACGCCCCTCCGACGCGCTGCTCGCCGCCGCCTCCCTCGCCCGCCTGGAGTCCTCCCTCCAACGCCGTTCCGGCGATCCTTCCGCTCGTGTCGCCGATTTCTTCGACGTCGCCGCCGGATCGGGCGCAGGAGGCGTCCTCGCCGCAATGCTTTTCTCCAGGGGCCCCGATGGCCGGCCTCTCTTCGCGGCCAATGAGGCGTTACGGCTCCTCGCGACTTGGAGTCGCCGCTCGCCTTTCGGATCCGGCCAAGGGGAGAGCGTGCTTGCGCGGCTGCTCCAGCGGAGACCTTGGCGGAGGCTCCGGCGTGTGTTCGGCGACGCGACGCTGAGGGACACCGTAAAGCCGGTGCTCATCCCGTGCTACGACCTCGCCACCGGTGCCGCCTTCCTCTTCTCCCGGGCGGACGCGATGGAGGCGGACGGCTACGACTTCCGCATCCGGGAGGTCTGCGCCGCCACGTGCGCGGACCCGGCTTCCTCCGCGGTGGAGATTCGCTCCACCGATGGGCGCACGCGGATCGCGGCCGTCGGAGGCGGCGTGGCGATGGGGAACCCGGCGGCGTCGGCCATCACGCACGTGCTCAACAACAAACAGGAGTTCCCCTTCGCCGTCGGGGTGGACGATCTCATAGTTCTTTCCTTAGGATCCAACTTCTCCCCCACTCAGAAGCCACCCAAGCGGCCGGCGAAACCGACGGCGGAGCTCGTGAGGATCGCCATCGACGGCACCGCCGACATGGTCAGAAACCTAAACCTCCTGACCTATATCCAGCTGGCATTTTCAGCAATTTTTAAAAACTCATTTTCATTTATTTCCTATTTCGCGACTGCAAAAACTGATAATAATGTCGGTTTGTCCCTTTTTCCTACGTGGATGAAATCCGTCCGTCCATACTTACGAAACCTGCAAATTGCTTCAGGTGGACCAAGCAATTGCAATGGCATTCGAACACAATCGAATGAATAATTACGTACGGATTCAGGTAATAATGCTCTCTGAATAAAAGTATCATCTTTGTTCGCTTAGTATTCTTTTCTGATATATATTTATATATTTTTTGATAATTATGTCAGGACATCGGGTTTGGATCGAGCAATTCTGTTCCAAAAACAAGCGATCTTAAAGGTTTGATGCATTGTTTAGAGGATAAGTTGTCGCAAAGGAACGTCGAATCGTTGTTGTTCCGAGGGAAGAAGGTGTCGGAGCGAACAAACGGTGAGAAGCTGGAGTGGTTCGCCGGCGAGCTGATCAAGGAGGACGAGAAGAGGAAGAAGAGCTTGGTTCCTGTGGTTGTGCTGAAGCAGCAAGTCATAACACCGAGCACTTCCTCCGTCGCCGCGGCCACCTCCAGGACGTCGTCTTCCTGATCACAATCAGCTTAGAAATTAGACGGTTTAGGGGAATAAGAGAGCAAGCACTGCTGCTCGTGTGCATTTCTCTGGCACATTTGGGGTTTTCTAAGGTAGGTCAGCTCAAGCTTTTCGGTTGAATTGCACCTAATTTGATATCTTGTTTCATTTCAGATTTGTTGGTAGTAATCAACCTCTGGCTCTCAGTGTTTCTCTAACATACTAAAAGTTACATTACTAGTCAAGACATAGACAAGGTTAAGATCTCTGTTCAATAATTGCGAGACAATGCCATCATCATTCAATTCAGCAAGCACTGTTCACTCGTCACTACCAACTTTCTTGTTACACTTCGTGTGTCTTTAGTTAGTGATATGTTGCCTTCTCGTGGTTGATGAATGAACTAACATTGGCATTCCCATAAATATAATCCAAAAGTAGCTAACCAGCACGTGCAGCAAACAACAGACAGCATCCAGTAAACTGCACCAATTAGCAGATTTCGATTGGTTTACTCTTACTTACCACTTTTGGTAGAATATATATATTTCATTAGCAATTAACTAATATTGCAGGAAATCTGACCTAGTTTTTTCTTC
This sequence comes from Hedychium gardnerianum, assembly GCA_038050645.1. Classification (NCBI taxonomy): domain Eukaryota; kingdom Viridiplantae; phylum Streptophyta; class Magnoliopsida; order Zingiberales; family Zingiberaceae; genus Hedychium; species Hedychium gardnerianum. The sequence continues at coordinate 1,223,320 of JBBUKS010000035.1, forward strand.
TTCATTGATGGCCTATAGCAAAAACATGTGGCAAATGTTGTTGCCCTTGTGCTTGTTTCTTCGTTGGGGTACAAATAATGAAGAGTGATTCTAGATCTGTAATTGAGAGTGAAAAATGCATGGTACAAGGACCGTACTGAAAGATTATTGAAGAAGACAACTTGGTGTGGTTGGCTCCCACATGATGAATGGGTCCTCTACCTAGTAACTAGCAAGGAAAGCCACTCTTTTTATTTAACATTTCACGGGCAGGCAAATTCATAGGTTGTGGCATCATCAAACTTGTTCACTAGTCATTAATGGTGTGGGGCACAGAATTGAAGAAGTATGTGGTACGCAGTTGATAAATGAATAAAAATATCCTTGCATCTCTGCTTTAAATAGAGTGGAGTTTTAATCTATCAAAGAAAGAATATCCTAGCTGACTATTTTTGATCCACTGGCCATGGATTTCAGTCAACTCCATTGGCTGTCCATCAAATAATAACTTACTAGGTTTCTAGCTTGTTTGGTGAGACAGCTAGCAAGTAACAATATATAAGCTTAGGAATGGATGACCACTCTAAAAGTTTTACATTGAAATAGGCCTGACAGCATCTCAACACAGTGCATCACACAACTAAAATATTAATCTTCAAGATTCCACAGCTAATAACTGCACCTATAAATGACTGATATATTTATGTATATTTGTGTGATCCAATGCAATTGGAGGGATTGCATGTACCTTGTTTTGTTACTTGGATAAGCTTGGTTGCTGAATGATTTTACCAGGATAGCATCTTGGAATAAGGGCAACTTACTGTGACTGCAGCTGACACATTATTTGGAAGCATATGAGCAGGCAAGGCTTCTGTGTCTGGTTCCCTTCTCCTGAGGATGAGTTTAGGACAGTGATTGAGTTGCTTACGCAAGTATCATTCTCATAGCTCAAGCAGATGTTTCTAGAGCTAATTTAAGGAACAAGAGCTATTCAATTTTAACATGCATGTTGTTCAAAGTTTTTTGATGCTTGTGCATGTTATGGCTATTGATCAGTGAGTCAAACAAGGGTGGTTGATAATATATTGAACTTGTGCACGAATATCTAATAGACTTAGCATGTGAAGTCAATAGTCAACGCTAAATTAGATTACAATTATGGAAGAAAATCTTAAATAAATAAGG
>JBBUKS010000035.1:1236138-1259493 GCA_038050645.1 Hedychium gardnerianum
ACTTGTCCGTACAGGTGTGATCCAGTGTTAAAATATTTAGGGGAATAAATAAGAGAATCAGAATATTCTAGAGGTAGGCTTTTAACTGTACATGAGTTCCGGATTTATCCGATAGGCCGTCTACTTCTAGGATTAATCAAGCAACTTGATTTCTTTTATTTTATGAGTTTGATTCATTTAGATTTATTGAGTTGTCAATTTGAATTTATTTGATTATTTATAACTTTTACATTTTTAAACTTGCTTGTTCATTTTGACAACTTCTTGATCTATTTACAAATTGGATGAGAATTTGTTGATGAACATAATTTATAAATATTATTTATAGATATTATTCATAAATATTAACGAACTAAACATATTTATTTAATTTTATTCATTTAGTTTAATAAATTCTTTAACTTTATTTATTTAATTGACCTTGTATATATGGAACAAATATAAATAAATTTTTACCAAACTGAATGATACTTCGTAATAGTCTGTGATTGTTAGGAATGGGCCGATTGGGTTAAGCCCATAAAGAAGGAGATTGGATTTGATGTTGGGGCCCTATAAGGCGCTCGAGAGAAGCGGAGTCGGAGTCATAAGGTGCTCGGGAAGAAAATGATAGGTTTGGTTCAGGGTGCGATTAAAGGTATTAATAATGGTCATTATGAGCGAAGATTTGAGGTGATTATTGTCATACGGAAGGATACTATGGGTGGAGATTTTGGATGATTATCCTCAAACGAAAGAATAAGGATGATAGTCGGGCGTTGTAAAGGAAGATTTTAAATGTCACAGAGAATGCTCTGACCGGAAAAAAAGAGATTGTTATGACATTGAAAAACGCTATAAAAGAAGGGGATTTATTCGAAGAGAGGAGGCTCACTTTTTTCATAGATTTTCAACGTCATTCTTGTCACATTTTTATTATTATTTGCTCTCGTCTGACTTAAGCATCGAAGGACCCTCACTGAGATTAGATCGGCAGCCTCTAATTTTGTGTTGATTTTGGATAGGAAAATCTTCTTATTATGATACGACAAATAGAAAAAGCATTTGGTGGTCAACGCTCTAGAAATACTCAGACTGAGAGTTTCCAAATTTTATCATTTCACTTAACACAAAACTTGTGAATGTTCTATTCATTAAAGACTCTACAAGGAGTCATCATTCACTACTAAGTCTTTATTCTACTAAATAGGATTAGTTATATAGATTCTCATACGTCATTGAATTTAATCTCCTATTCTATATTATCCTTTATAATTAAATAATTTGTATTCTATTTTATTATTATTAATAATTAGATTTCACAGCTCATACCTTGTCAATTATGCTTTTTATAAGTTTGCTTTATGAATCATAAAGTCCACCAGCATTAGTGTCTAACTCTGACCAAGCTTTTTTCTAGCTGCTGTATATTGAATCCACCAACTTTATGTAAAGTTTGAAAGATTTCCAATCTTTTTCTCAATTGGTTAAACCCTATTTTAGGGTTTCTGATCATATTCCATTGTTCATATATAGTGGTTTGCTTTCTTTCCCATTTGAAACTTTTACTCGAGGATAACTTCCATGGACGAATAGATCATATCGTCAAACAACTAACCTATAATCGTGCGTAGTGCGTTTAGTTCGTAGAACAAAATACACAAGAAAGAAATGGAATCACTATCCTTAGAGAATAGAATAACAAGGAATAGAATAGATTGGCCTATTCGGCTCGCTTCACCGATCAATCCGATTGATCCTACTCGACCCGTTTAGTAGATAAGAAATGCTATTCCTAAACTATGAGTTAGGGAGAATATTCATAGGAAATAGCATAACTATTCTTGTGAACCAAACGTGCGATAAATCTTTGGGGGTGAGCGATCGGTTTCTCTTTGGTACCTTATGCCGGAATATTGTATTTAGGTCATGTTTATGCGTCTATATATGCACATGTTGAAGGTGTTAATAAGAACACTACAAAGTTGTTAGTAATGCCCACGCAAATTAAGTTCGATACCATAGTCCTATTGTGAGGACAAGATATGCTCGTGAAGTAAATGGCTAAAGTTAAACAGTGCAAAAAGCATATCGCTGTTCGGTCACCACCATATATACTCTTTAAGAATGAAAGGGAAAAAGGAAGAAGCAAGGATCATGAGATGCTTTACGAACCACCAATTCTAGCTTTTGTGTCGTTAGGGTTCTTGGCTATAATCGACTCCACGAGAGAAACGAGAAGTTCTTGTAGGATCACTCGAGGAATGCAAGTAGGAGACTCAAAGATAAGATAACTAATCCCACTTTAAAAAAGTGCTAATAAGTACTTCTCTTTAATTTAGTTGAGGAGGAGAGCATGTTAAACATGGACTAATATTAGCATTCGGTTTGACGACTAGACTAAACTAAACTAAACTAAACGTAAATATGTGTTAGAAAAAGTTATAGTTATTATTGTTGTTATTGTTGATACTAAGATGTAGTCGAGAGAAATAACGAAAGGGATTGTTTTAACAAATACATTGTAGAATTCTTGAAAATAAAAATGATAATAATGAAATACAACAAAAGGCAACTTTAATTGGGGATGCAAGAAAAGCTAACTTAATGGCAAAGAAGCATTGCTTTGGCAGAGAAAAAGCTTTGCTTTCAGTTGAATGGTCATGGAGTTTGATGGGACTTGTGTTCGAGCATCTTTTTATTACTGTTAGATTCGATCGACGGTTGAGGTTGAATCTCTTTATGACGAAGGCCCCTTCATACAGTGTTCTCCGATCGGATGGCCAATTATATTGGTACGGGAATGTATCATATGTATCTTTATGCTATTGTCTTTGGTGTAGAAATACTTTGAAAGATGATTAAGACGCGCTTAAAGGTTCAACTTTGAGGCAAGCATAATGAAAGTGTAATTAATTAGGACTTGTTCAAAAATTCGAAAGCTAGATCAATAAATTAGGTAAAGACTATCAAATCGTGGTCAAAGATTCATTAGTAACCCTAATATTTTAAAATTTAATATGTTTTTTAATAAAATTTATAATTTTTTCTAATTACTTATACACCCTCTTACTTCATAATAATAAGAATTATTATGGAGGAGGATTTATGCGGAAGCTCCTATCAGTGGAGCTCATATAAGAATTCGTACCTCTGGGCCTAGGGGAAATTGGGCCATGTCAGGCCCATTCCTCGCGTAGGCTTATTCTGTATATAAAAATAAATAAATTAAATTAAAGGTAAAAATTAAAAGAATATCTATTATTTTTATTATTATCGAAAAATCATTGTACGGCTGATGACATCCTCCTCTCCTATTTCGATAATTGTGTCTATGTATCTACCACTGACCTCCTTAAGCTCTGTTTAGATGGGGCGAGGAAATATTCATTAACGAATGGGAAAGGAAAAAAAAATGAATATATATATATATATATATATATATTTATTTATTTATTTATTATTATTATTTTTTGTTTAAAAGAGAAGGAACCTAACATGTCACAATCACATATTCTCTCCGCCAATATCTCCCTCATCACTATTTTACAAAATATTACTTTAAACTCACTTAATATTATCATAATATAATTATAAATTACAAATATTTTTACTTATCTTATTTAATTAATTATAATATAATAAAGATAAAAATCAAAAGAGAACCTTAATTATCAAAATAGTTAAAAGGATGCTTTAACATATTCTTTGTACCAAAAATATTTTTATTATAATGTTATTGTAGTAATTAGGAGTAGGTACTACCATGTTTAGATAACCATGTTAAAGTAAATTATTTTTTCAATGAACGGTTATAATATTGTAACGACCATTTAATGACTGCAATATTATTACTAAATAATTGTTATAATAGTTTTATAGTGATTTTAATTTTTTTAATATTTTTTGATAATTTAAAATAATTTTGATTAAGTTAATACAAAAATTAATATAAAAGTTTCAGTTTATTTTAATCCGTTGTATGTATGACTACACCTGATTGTTGTAATAATATTAAAATAAATATATTTTGAAGAAAAACATATATTAAGTGGCCTTTTGACTTTTTTTTAAGAACATTTTGTATGATCCTAATAATTACGAGTCAATTTTATTTTTTGATTTATAATAAATATTAATTTAATTTAATTATTACTTAAAATTGGCATTTCTTTTAAAATCTCATGGTATTTAAAAATAATAATATTAGAATATATAATACAAATATATAATATTACTTTTTCACATATTTTAATTATATATTAAAATACACATTTAATTGTCTTACAAAAATAATCCTTCAATAAACAAATTCTTTTCCGGTTTCCATCGACCGAACACTATATTAGTTATTAGGTTTAGGGTTTAAGGTTTTTAGCCCGAAAAAAACTTAATTGACTACGATGAATTTCCGCTTCCATAACTTGTTGGGAGCTCCCTACCGCGGCGGCAACGCCGTCGTGACGGCCGACGGCGTCCTCCTTTCCCCCGTCGGAAATCGCGTCTCCACCACCGACCTCCTCAAGTCCCAGTCGCAGACCCTCTCGTTCGAGGCCTCCGCCAACATCTCCCGCATCGCCGTCACACCCGACGGCTCCTTCCTCCTGGTCGTTGACAGCAACTCCCGAGCCCTCTTCGTCAACCTCAGCCGCCATGTCGTTCTCCACCGCATCAAGTTCAAGCGGCCCGTTACCGCCCTCCGCTTCAGCCCGGACGGCGAACATATCGCCGTCGGGCTCGGTAAGCTCATTCAGATATGGCGGTCGCCTGGCTTCCGGAAAGAGTTCTTCCCCTTCGAGCTCGAGCGGACCTATTCAGACTTCGTCGGCACGGTTACTACACTGGAATGGAGCCCCGATTCGAAGTACCTCCTCGCTGGATCCAAGGATCTTACCGTCAGACTCTTCTATTTAAAGGATAGAAGAATAAGGAAGCCATATTTGTTTCTAGGGCATAGGGATAACATAGTGGGTGCTTTTTTCTCAACTGACAAGATAAGCGGCACCGTTGTTAGGGTTTATACTATATCGAGAGACGGTGGGTTATTTACATGGAAATTGGCAGAAAATTATGATTTTGATGCTCGCAAGGAGCCTGACTCAGACCCTCCTTCACCTGGTACACCTGAACAGAAGACTTCTGAAAGAGATCAAGCTGCAGAGTCCATGGATATTGATGATAATAAGAGAAAGAGGGAAAAAAAGGGTGGTGATGAAGACGCTGAAAAGTCTAAGATCCTTTTGCATAGAGCTAAATGGGATCTTGTTAAGAAGGATTACTTTATGCAGGGCTCTGCAAAGGTAGCTTCTTGTGATTACCACCGAGATCTGGATATGGTGGTAGTTGGACATTCCAATGGTGCTTTTGGTCTGTATCAGATGCCGGACTTTGTTTGCATCCACTTACTTTCCATATCGAGAGAGAAGATCACAACTGCAGTGTTCAACAAGCTTGGCAATTGGCTGACATTTGGTTGCGCAAAGCTTGGGCAATTGCTTGTGTGGGAGTGGCGATCAGAGAGTTACATATTGAAGCAACAAGGGCATTATTTTGACGTTAACTGCATTGCATATTCACCCGACTCACAGATGATAGCTACAGGAGCTGACGATAACAAAGTCAAGGTAAAACAATATAATTTAACCAAAGCATTTTATGTTAGACATCATTTAATACATTGTTTACAATATCAATTGTTGGCGTATTCTGAGTCTCTTGCATTGTGTTTAACTAACATAGAAAAGCAAAAAAAGGAAAAAAGTGTATCTGATTCTTCTGTACATGTGTTATAAAAAATTTATAACCCTGTCAAACAACTTAAAATTTTATCTCAGTTAATCAATTTTTTTTAACTATTGTCTTTAGTTTCAGTTCATTTTTTAAATATTAACATTATATGTGATAAGTTTGGCAGAGGAATTGCAATAAACATTGTTGTTGTTTCATTGCAGGTTTGGACAGTTTCATCAGGGTTTTGTTTCATTACTTTTGCAGAGCACTCTAATGCTGTCACAGCACTCCATTTTATGGCTAATAATCATACTCTTATAAGTGCATCACTAGATGGGACAGTTCGTGCTTGGGATTTATTCCGTTACCGTAATTTTAGGACTTTCACTACTCCTTCTCCTAGACAATTTGTCTCTTTATCATCAGATCCAAGTGGTGAAGTGATTTGTGCTGGAACTCTTGATTCATTTGAGGTATATTTCTTTGTAGCTAGGTTTTGTAGTGCTGTGACACCTTGAGCAACTTGATACCAAAATCTTCTTTTATATCTTCCTCCAGATATTTGTTTGGTACATGAAGACTGGGCGCTTATTGGATGTTTTAGGTGGCCATGAGGGACCAGTGCATGGTCTAATGTTTTCCCCGACAAGTGTAAGTGATGTCTTTTATTTGTCACTGGAACACTAAATTTATTTCTGTGATCTTTATGCGATTAGAATGGATTGAACTTAGCATACAACGGTCATTTAACATATTATGCTGAATCTTTTTATTCACGACTTTCTTCAGCACTAGGACCTGTCTAATTCCTGTCTTCATATTTCACATAATGTATTTTTACTTGTTATAGGTTAAACCTAATAGTTTAAACAGAAAGATTGCAAACTAATCATGTTCTTATGATTATGAAGTGATGGCTTATTTATTTCACTTTACAGGCATCTCTAGCTTCATCTTCCTGGGATAAAACTGTTCGCGTATGGGATGTTTTTGATGGGAAAGGCACCGTTGAAACTTTTCCTCATACACACGATGTTCTTACTGTAGTATATCGTCCAGATGGAAAGCAGCTAGCTTGCAGCACATTAGATGGTCAGATTCACTTTTGGGATCCTTTTGAGGGAGTGTTGATGCACACTATTGATGGTCGCAGAGACATTGCCGGTGGACGTCTCATGACAGATAGACGATCAGCTGCTAATTCAACTTCAGGAAAATATTTTACTACTATATGCTATTCTGCAGATGGAAGCTACATTTTTGCTGGTGGAAATAGCAAATACATATGCTTGTATGATGTTGCAGATAAGGTTAGTCATTTTTGTGGATTTAGCATTTTGTTTCTTTGTGACTTTACTATAATAGAAGCTGCTAATGCTTTCTGTTTGATAATCTCACTTTGGAAATGCTGATCAGCAAAACTGGTAAATTAAGGATATAATGCAAAGAGTGATCCCTTTTCTAACAACTCGAGATTTAACTCGAGATTTTAAAAGATAAGTGCTAGATGGATCAGCTTGTACAAAATGTTCAATGCCTTGGTCATAAATCTAGGATAAATAATTATGCTTTATGCTGCTGATTGCCTTTGCAAAATCATTTCCAAAACTTAGCTACAAATAAGAATTCAATCAGAATATATAGTTTCTATCAACACTTTTCTATATTAGTTAGTATGTGTTTGGTAGCATTCTTTATTCCATTAATCTTCTGTCTCTGTTAGATGTATCAAATTTAGGAATGACGCATATAATCCATTATTTGTTGTTATAATCATTTGCACCTTTTCACTTTGAATATCTAATAGTAGTATCACACTTTTATTTCCTTCAAATTATTGGCAACAAATTTGCTAAAGGGAACTGCTCATATTAACTAAACTGGGCATGGGGTCCTCCTCTTTGTTTCTTTAAATTCCCAGGTACTGCTTCGTAGATTCCAACTCACTCGAAATCTCTCCTTGGACGGAGTACTTGATTTTTTGAACTCTAAGAGGATGACAGATGCTGGCCCATTGGATTTAATTGATGATGACAACTCTGATGTTGAAGAAGGGGTTGATCAACAAATTCGCAGAAGTCTGGGACAGGATTTACCTGGAGCTGTGTTGAATCGCGGACGACCTGTTGTCCGTACGAAATGTTTGAGAATTGCACCGACTGGAAGATCATGGGCTGCAGCTACAACGGAGGGAGTCCTCCTATACTCTGTTGATGATTCCTTCGTGTTTGATCCAACTGATCTTGACGTGGATGTGACTCCTGAGGTGCTGCATGCCATATTTGAATTTATGGATTGTTGCTTAATTATCTACTTTTAGCAACTGATATTCTATTATTATATAGGCTGTTGATGAAGCTCTGAAGAGGGATGAGTCTCAAAGGGCCTTGTTGCTCAGCCTTCGATTGAATGAAGATTCGCTGATCAAAAAATGCATTTTCTCAGTGAAGCCTGCTGATATCCCTTCTGTTTCCTCCTCGATGCCATTCAAGTACATGCAGCGTATGGTTGAAGCATTTGCCGGTCTTTTGGAAAGTTGTCCTCATCTTGAATTTCTCCTTCTCTGGTGCCAGGTACGATGTCCAACTCCAGGCAATGATAAATCGAGAACTAGGTGTCTATTATCTAACAACCGTTTTTGGTTTTAGGAGCTCTGCAAGGCACATGGTAATGCCATTCAGCAGAATTCTCGAAGCCTGCTGCCAGCATTGAGGTCCTTGCAGAAATCCATTTCCATGCTGCATCAGGATCTAACAGATACGTGTTCATCCAACGAATATTTACTCAGATACTTGTGCTCGACGAGCACCACCCCACAATAGATCCGCGATCCAAGCTTTTACTAAAATTTTGTACTATTGTACGCTAAGCTAAATTTTCCCGCAATATTTTTAGTGAGTTGAATTGCACAATCTTAAGTTGTATTTTCGCATTGTGTTGATCTTGGGGCCAAGTGTTCTTCCCTTCTTCGAGTTGGGTTGGTTTCGAGCAAGATGGTGCTGTTTGACCTAAGGGTTTCTTCTGCATTTGTAAACCTATAATGTTCCACTTGCTTTCCTGTACATTGATTCCTTGTTGGGATGGCAGTTTAAGAAGCACCATTTATGAATTGTAAAAAGTTTAACACAGTTTGGCCAGTTTGATGATCGATAGACTTTCTTGCAGAACATGAACTTCTTTCTATTATTCATAGTCTGATCGATCTCGATCATCTGAAAGCTTTACCTTCAGTATCAGGTAAGTTTGGCAGATTTCTGTTGAAGGAAAAGTCTAATTCTTGTATCAATTGCTCTCTAACAATGTGTATGTTACTTTATTTGAAATAGTTCCAGAATTCAGGGTGAATTCACCTATCACCATTGATGACTCTTATCTACATTGGCTCTGTGCAAATTTGTTGGACCGGATGATCCCGTTCATCAGCCGCGCCACCCTCTCGGCGCCTTTACCGGCCTGGAGCGCTGCTGTGTCCCCGACCTCGGAGCAGGGCGGATCCCCCGCGCACCACCCGCCCGGGACGAAGCTCCTGTTGGCCCGGCCGAGGAGCTGCTGGTCGATCCGGTCGAGCACGGGGTCGTTGCGCGCGAACTTGCGCGCGAATGGCGCGCCGCTGCGGACCATCCGCGGGAGGTCGTCCAGCGTCAGCACGTGCGGGTGCTGCTTCGGCGGCACGTCCCACCTGATGTAGTGCAGGTCGTTGTTCGCCACCGTGCCGGCGAACTCCGGCGCGTTGCATATCACCGTCTGGAAGTAGCCCTCCGGTGCCGACACGAAGTTGGTGTAGTACATGAGCAGGGTCCTTGGGAGGTTGTCCCACCCCCACACGCAGAACTCCACGAACTCGCGCGACAGCGCCACCCACGCAGACCCTGACAGAGGAAGAAAGATGAATCGAAGAACCAGTCCAGTTGGATCGATCGAGGATCTCACCTGTGAACAACTTGAAGGCAGTCGGCAAATCTCTCTTCTGCGACGCCCAGAACACGTCGGTCTTCTTGTCCAGGTACAATCCGGGGTCGACGATCACCGGCTTCGCTCTCTGTTCTCTGCAAACTCCACAACTGGATTAGCAGCGGCGCCGGCAGAGCGATTCATCAAATCGCGAGAGAAGATGGCCAGGTTTACTAACTCTTTCCACGCCAATCGGCTCGTGTGCTCCACGAAGCTGATGTTCCTCGGCAAGCTCGAAAAGGCATGGAGGATGTCTGCCATCGGAATTGAGAACAGAGAGCAGAAATTAGGGTTTTTTGGGGAGGGGAATTGATTGCGAAAGGGAGGAGGATTTTGATACCGTCTTGTGTGACGAGAGGGTAATCGGAGGCGCTGAGATTGATGAACCAGTCCCAGTCCTTGCTCTGTTTCAGAAGCAGAGCGCCGGCGTGGAGCGTGTTGGCGACCATCGTCGGCCCGCGGTAGGTGACCATGTTGGCTTTCTCGATGACTGCCACGTTGCCGACGGCGGCGAAGAGGCTGTCGTTGGCAACGCGCGCCGCCAGGGCCTGCCGCTCGCTCGCCGGCGCCTCCCGGTCCAAGTGGACGATGTAGAAGTTGCGCGGGTGGTACAGCGCCCGCAGCGCCCGCCACAGCCGATCCAGGTCGCCCTTCGACCCGGAGACCAGGTACGCCAGCCGGGGAATCCTCGGGGCCGCCGGCGGCGGAGGAGAATGAGGAGGAAGCGGGGGCGCGGGGAGGTATAAGACGGTACGGAAGTAGGGGAGGAGGCAGACGGTCGAAGCGGCGACGGAGAGCAGGACGAGGGCGACGGAGACGAGCAGCAGCAGCCACAGGCGGCGGCGGCGCTCTATGGCGAGCCTCGCGAACGCCGCCATAGACTTCATGATCTCCATGGCAAATCGATGGAAACCAAATGAAGCACACCGCACGCGTGATCACCAACCAAAATTAAAATAGATACAAAAAAAAATTCTCAAAATTCAACGCCATGCAATATGCAATTTATAGAATCATCAACCACCAGAACAATCACGGCGACCCCACCAAAAAAAAACTGAGCCATTGTGAATTCCAAAGATAAACTCGAAATAATTGCATGAAAGAGAAATTTTTCATTTTGCCCGACACCCTTCATAATTTAAAATACTACACTTTACTCACTGTAATTCTATAAACGCTAAAAACGAAAATATAATCTTTGGGAAAAAAAAAAGAAGAGGATGTTAACCCAGCATTTAATCTCCACTGTAATTTAGTGGCCAGTAATTAATAATATTAGTGAAACGGTTGGCAGATTAAACTCGCGTTTTTAATAGGAAATCCTAATTAATTGATGTGGTCGAGGTTGGGTCGACTTTAATTTTGACGCTCCGCATTGACCGAGTCTTGCACCCGCCGCGTGCATCTGCTTCCCCCACATCATTATTTAACTACATCATAACATGTTTCTTAATGACTAATTAACGAGATATTCTAATGACGTGTCATAGTCGTCCCAAGTGTACTTGTAGCTTGTGTAGTTATATCGACGATTGTGAAAGAGTTATGAGTGTCGTTGAAGAAAGTAAACGTTGACTTGGAATTGGATAGAAAATCAGAGAGCGTGTGGAATAAAAATCGATTCATTCAAACTTTGAATAAATGATTGGTAAGTAAGTAGGTAAATGCAAAAGTTCATTTCTAAGAGATATTAATGATAGAATTTAATTTATGTTCAAATCGTTTCTTTTGAGTTTTATATTTTTTTAATAATATTTTGTTTTTTTAAGTACTAATGCCGTAAACATTCATTAGATTGCTCTCGAAGATTTCTTGTGATTGAATGATTCGATCACGTGGCGAATAAAATAAACAAGTCTAGCACATGTGAAGAATCCAATATAAACAAATTATTAATAAATCTTGAAGATCCAAAAACATATATATATTTTTTTTATAAACTTGCCCCTTCGAATCAAATATAATTTTTAGAAAATATATATGATTATAAAAATTTGTAGTCATATTTTGAGAATATTTTAATAGCTTTTAGGTTATTTTAATAATATCATTCTAAATTGTTTTTCTCTCTTTCATAAAGCGGGCCGCGGGCTGGGTGTTTCCTGCCCAATCCATTTAACTAACGGCCGAAACCCCTAAAACCACCAAAGCCCATAATAATTTCTAAAATACAATTAAAATTCTCCTTTAGAATATTATAATTATAAAAAAAAAAATCTTGAAAAAATTATGGCCGGGACATCTTAAGAGTTACACAAGTGCAATATATTTTTTTTCCAGAAATATTAAATGCGAATAATTATGAATTAACAATTTAATCAATTAATTTTCTCGAGGAATATTTTATTATACGACAACGAATCAAATAAAGATCATGATTCCTACGACCAGCGTTGCTATTCTAAGCATCCACTTCCCCGAGTGATCGCCGGCGCCGGCGGTGGCTGCTGACTCGGTTGGACCCGGCGCTGGCGACATCACCGGAACTGGGGTCTCTCCGGTTGGAAATGGAGGGAAGGCAGGAGGCCGAGCGCTGGCCTTCGGAGAAGCCGTCGGAGCTGAGGCGGCCGGTGGAGTAACAGGGGCGGAAGTTTCAGACGGTGGCGTCGCAGCCGGGGGAAGGACAGGCGCTGGAGAGAGGGAGGGCGGGGAAGAGACAGGCGGCCAGCGTGGGCGGCGCACGGCCATGACTACCACCACCAGCTTCTGCCCGGCCGCACACCTCCCCGGCGCGCCGCTGACGAAGAAGAACCACCCCGACTGCTCGAACTCGAACCGGGAGTCGCCGTCGGCGAGCCGCCGGATCGGGTGGCTCAGGTTGCAAGAATCAAAATCTTTCTTCGCCACCACCAAAACAGAGTCCTCCCCTTTCTCGTACCTAAACACTGCAACAACACCCTCAAAATCAATCTCCGAAACGCAAAATCGAACCGCAAAAACTATCACAATTCACAAACCGATGGAATCGTTGACTTGAAACCGATTCCTCTCGGCCCAATGGCCGTAGCTCTCAGAGGGATTCAGCACCCATCCATCTCTGCCTCCGGCGAAGAAAACATAACCCTGAGCCGAATCCACCAACACCACGGCAATCAACAGCAGAGGAAGAAGCTGCATAGCCAAGCCGTTAGAGGAGGAAGAAGAAGACGACGCCATTGCTGAGCAGCAGAGTGGAGTAACACTCTTAAATAGAAGCAGGGGAGCCAAAAGTTACCGTTGACGCCATTGCCGGCGAACTCTGTAACGTAAAGAGGATGCGTTTCGTTTCCGGCCGCTGCGTGGCAGGCGGCTGCGGCGGGATGGAGGACACGTGGAGGTTGAGAAGGGTGCGGACGGCGAGTCACCGTCTTTTTGTAATCTGGTGCCTAAACTGGTTTTTTAGTCATTTAATAGAATTAATTAAGCTAATTATATTGATTAATTAAAATATATAATTAATTATATTTAAGCTAGTTTATGAGCATATAAAACCAAAATATTTTAAGTATAAGGGCATTGTATATATTTCTTTGATATTTGAGGAATTTAATAAATCTGTGTACTATTACGATTAAATGCACACGAGATCGATTAAATAGTTTCCTTGTGATATCTGTAAAGACATTAATTCTCATCATAATAAAAGTATTTATCTACTACCAATTATTTTTCCATCGGTGAGTTGATTTAATTTTAAAGAATGATTTATAAATTACTTTACAAGCTAAATTTTTTAGTAGAAAATTAAAAAAGTGTCCCGTGACCCGGATAATAATAGTGTTCTTCTAGTGTTTTATAGCCGTTTTGATTGAAATTATTTAAATATTAATTAAAATTTATTTAATTCAATTAAAATTATTCAAATACTATCACAATAGTTTCATCAAAATGATTCTAATTGAAGCATTTCTAATTAAATTTTTAATCAAAATTATTACAATATTAGAGTTTTAGTCCAAATCAATATTAAATCAAGATATTTTAAAAATACGAAGTGATCTGGTTTGAGATTAGAGATGGGTTCACTCAATTTATTTCCAGCCAAACTCATTTGGTAAGTTGATGTTCATCAGGTCGGCTCCTCTTGGGGCGACTTTTGTTGAGTCGACTCCTATTGGGTTAGCTCTTGTCGGGTCAAGCAATTGTTAGGTCTTGTGGTTATGATCAGATTGGCGATTGTCAAATTTAGTGTTTGTTGAGTCGACAGTTATCAATAGAGCAATGTAAGGACTCTAGTGAAAGTCTTTGACGACGACAATTGAAAAGACTAAAAAAAGATTAAAAGGAAGATCAAAATAGACCTTAGGGAAACTTCTTCGATGTTTAAATCAAATTCTGAATGAGAGTTTGTGGAAGGAAATAACGAGAAGATGAAAATAATAATTTTTCACGTACCTCGCTGTGTTGTCACTATTATCTTACGTAAGGAGCGAAGAGTGGTCATGATTCTAAAATGATATATCTCTTTCCTTTTTATCAAAGAGAACATGCTTTTTAACTAGGGTCATTATAATCGTTGTGTCACATCCGAGCGCGGGAGCGATTTAATCTAAGTTTGACTGAGGGACTACAGGGGGACATAACTCAAGCTGACTCGAATCGAACTCCACTATGAGGAGGGTTGTAAACAATCCAAGTCAAGTAGAGTTTTATGGTGTTCAAGCTCATTTAATAAAATAACTGAGCCAAGCCAAGTTTAAAATGAACTAAGTCATTGAAATGATTGTTCAAGTTTAACTTCGTTTTTTTCCATAAGTTTGATTCGTTTAGATGTTATCGAACTCTCAATTTAAACTTATTTAATTGTTTGAAATTTTTACATTTTAAACTTATTTGGTTGGTCATTGAGTTTGATAATACTAACTTGTTTATTCATTTTGATTTTTTTTATATTTATTTAGCAGGTTGATAAGAATTTTATTGAGAAACATTATTTACGAATGTTTTGACAAATATTCTTTATGAACATTGTCTACGAACATTATTCACAAATATTAACGAGCTAAACGCACATGTATTTAAACTTGTTTGTTTAGCTAGTTTAATGAATTATTTAAATTTATTTATTTAATTAATTTTGTATGTAGTAAACAAATATAAATAAATTCTTATTACATCGAACATCAAATTTGTTCATGAAAATTTGATTCATTTACAACTTCAGTTATGAGTCGGCTTATCTCGAGTTTGACCATGAGTTCACTGGTTCGATCCGAATGCATTGACCAAATCCTGGCCTAGTTGACTTGAGATTAACTCGAAAGAGCTGTCCGATTTGACTTGAGGTCATTAGCGGCTAAGTTGATTTGATCCAGCTCCATCTTAAAGGACCGATCACATTGACCGAATCTTGACCTGCCAAGTAGTCCTCATGTCCAGGCCACATCAAGAAGTATTTATTTATTTATTTTAATATTTTTTTTAAAAAAAATGGGACGCTTAATGAAAACAATTTTATAATTAGAATAAATATAGCAATAAATGAGGGAATCTAAAGGAGGGCAGAAATGTCCACTAAACCCTAAACCCTCCCACAGAATTATTAATTAACCCTACAGCTCACTTGAATGCCCCCTCCTGCCTCACACCAACCACTCACTCTCCCTCTTCACACGCCATTTATTACTCACAACGCCCCTCCTGCAACCTCTCGCAGACGCTATACCTCTCCTCCATTACCATAAACAATTCATCGTCTATAAATTGGCCACCAGACACTCTCACTTCACTCATCTTCCCTTGACCTAATTGAGCTTCATCAGCTTAAACTCGAGCTCGAGCATGGAGAGTACTGTGAAGAAGACGATGTGTTTCTTAGTGATTTGCTTGGCCTCTCAGGCTTTCACTCCGGCCATGTGTAGAGGCCTTGAAGCTGGTGCTGCTGCTGACAGCAAGGCTTACTACTCTCCTCCTTCCACAAGTCCCCATCGTAATGTTTTTTGCTGATGAAAAAGCGTTTTTTCTTTTTTTCTTTTTGTTTTTGGAAGCAAAATGACGTACGTAGTTACGTGCATGCATGCAGATTCTCATGGCGGCTCCGGTACTCCGAGCACGAACCCGCCGTCCACCGGAGGCGACGCACCGGCCTCCCATGGCTCGCCGCCGTCCGGAGGCGGCGGAGGGTACTACAGCCCGCCGTCGACTCCCGTGGTGGTGCCTACGCCAACGACTCCGGTGGTGGTGGTGCCCACGCCAACGACTCCGACTCCCGTGGTGGTGCCTACGCCGTCGACGACTCCTGTGGTGGTGCCTCCGGGGACTCCGTTGACTCCCGTCGACCCTAATTGCCCTCCGTTCACTTGCGAGTACGAAAAAATCTATATATTTTTATATTTTTATATTTTTATAAAAAAAAATAATGAGAAAATATTTTGTAATGGTTGTAGTTATTGGAGGTGCCATCCGAACGCTATATGGGCCTTATTTGGGTTTTGGTGCCCGGTGGCCCAGATCTTCGGCCTGCCCAACCCGGCGGCTTTCGCGAGCACGAACCCGACCGTGATGGACGCGCTAGCGAACACGCGGCGCGACGGGACTGGCGAACTCTACCGGGAGGCCACCGCCGCGTTCCTCAACTCGCTGGTGGACCACCACTTCTACTTCACGGGCCAGCAGGTGAGGGACTCGTTCCAGGCAGCGGTTGGGTCGGACCGTGCGGCCTCGGCCCAGGCCCAGATCTTCAAGCAGGCCAACGAAGGCCGGCTCAAGCGAGGCTGATTAGGCCGCCCATCGATTATTAGTGTCTGTTAGGTTTGAGCTTTAATATGCGTGCAGTGTAGTATTTTGGTGGTGTTAATGACGTTGTTAGAGGTTAATTAATCCGCGTCCTGTTTTATTTTTTCAGCTATTTTTAGTGGAATTGTGCGTGATGTTTAGGTGTTGTTTTATTTTATTTTTTAAGTGTTAATTGACGAATGGGTATAGTAGAATCGTGTATCAGTGTAATTGATAATGTCAGTGCAGGTTCTACAGGAAAAACACGTGAATGACACGTGATCGTTTATGAAAAGTGGTGGTCAGTGCAGGTCCTGCATTCAGTCCGTGCCAGAGCAATATTAATTTATCTCATATATATATATATATAATTTTAATAATTTATATATTTTATCCTGTATAATCAGGTATATGTATTGAGATAATATAATCCTGATTATTAATCATATCATACATATTTTAATCAATGATATATAAATGATCATTTTAATAGATATTTATAATTATACAGGATAAAATATATAAATTTAATCGAACTTTTTATATATATATATATATATCGGTTAAAAAAATCAAATCTAACCGCGTGCGGTCGCTGAGCTGGATGCGGAAATAGAGATGATGACGTGGAACTCATCACTACTAGATACCTGATTTTAATTAGGTCAATAATTTTTTTTAATAAGGTCAATAATTTTTTTAATAATTTAATCAAAAATTTTAATTAATTATCAAGATACTTGAGAAGTATTTATAATTATCATTTCGAAATAATTAATATTTTTAAATTTATCCATGTCATTAGAGGAACATGTCACATTATGATCGTAGTTGAAATTCAAACGAATAAATCACTGGAGTGCTTGATCGCATCATTATTCCGAGGATGATCAATAGGCCTATTTCGAGCCAAGGTGGAGGGGTTGTCGATCCATTTCAGAATTCCGTGACCTGAACTTTTACGATTAGGAAGGCATGATAAAAACTCGATCTTGAACCTTTGGGGCCATGAAAAGATAATAAGAACACGAGCTTGCAACTTGGGTAAATCATTAAGGTTGGGGGAGATATATAAGAATTCAATTGTGTGACTTTGGGCAAATCTATGAGGTTAGAAAGAGATAATCAGAATTCGATCTTGCGACTTTGAGCCTCTTAGATCGGAGAAAGATAATAGGTAGGATCGCCTGTGAGGTCGGGAAAGATACTAAGAGGGATCAATTAGGTGTTGGACAATTTTTCATGATGAAAATTGTTTGTGGATAATTATTGAATTGAAATATATTCAAAATTTAATTTATCAGTTGAGGTAATCTGAGTTGATTATCTTAGGCAGCCAAGTAAGAAGGAAGAAGAGTTGTCTGGAAGACTTGGCTGAAATATCCGAAACTTGAGGCTGAGTTGTCAAAGACCAAGGTTGAGGTGATCGAGTCCGAGATATTCGAGACCCGAGCCAGAGATGTCCGAGGCCGAGACAACCTAGTTAGCCGAGTGTTGAGACAGTTGAGTGTCGAGACGCTGAGACAGCCGAGTGCCGAGACAGCCGAGATGTCGAGACAAGAAAGGAAGATGTCGAGGTATGCGTTTGACGCAGTTTCCTTAAAACAAATTCGTATCTCTCCGGCAGTACTTCGAGATTACGATGGATGTCTGTTTCCCAGAATACAACGAGAAGACCAAGCACGAGTTGTTTATGGTAAACTGCGTGAGTACTTCAAGGGTAGAGTCGTCTAACCGGTGCACGATAGAGAGAAAGAATGGGGAATGAAGATGAAGAAGTCTCTTTTCGCTATTGTATCACTTCTCTTATAGGAGCTTCATGCCTCGGTTGTATTAATGACCGAATAATGATTATTCATTGTCTCGGACAGCCCGATCATCAATAGTGACCATTTTAAATCGATGGTTATAACCACTTTAAATCGATGGTTATAAATTCTCCATTAATCATTATACCTCCGACCTCTCGATCATCAATAGGTGATAAAATATTGATTCATTTACGTTGATAAATTTTATAGAATCAACTTAATTTAAGTACAATTCAAGACCTACATTTATATCCATTATGAGTTAGAGAGAAAGTATATCTTTATGTATTTACTCAAACATTAATATTTATGAAACAATATAAACCTATTATAAAATCATGAACTCCTCAATGTGAACTAAAATTCATGCACAATGCAATCTGCTGCATCCATCTCTCTTATTTCATTAATTTTTCCAATATTTGCCAATTTGGGTGGAGCTCTGAGGTGGAGGAGAACTTTTGTTTCTAAATTATAAAAGAGCTATTATTATCATTATTTAATTTTAAGTAAATATTCTAAGTGACGTGGATTTAAAGAGGGCATCCTGAATTTTCATGCTCAATTAATGATCTCCTTTGGAGATTATATATATATATATATATTGTAATTCAAATATTTACATTATGAAATTCAATTAATTTTAGAAGATGAACGTCTTTCTCCTGATAGATAAATCCAAAAATATTTATGATCCAATAGTCTATCTATCCCATTACCTTAAACTCGTATTTCTTGTTCATCCTGAGATTGACTTCTAATATCCTCTTATGTGGGCCTCTCACTAGGATTAAAAGGAATCACATTTGAGGATGGATGTTGATGACCACCTTGATTCTTGACTAACTATTTGGTAGCTCCTAGTGATGAGTAGGGATGATAATAAGACTGAGTAGGATGGATTTGTTATTTTTATCTCCACCCTTGAATAATATGTCCGTCCTCATTCTTGCTTCCATTTCTGATTCTATCTAATCGAAAAATTTCTATTCCTGATTTTGTGGAGATTAAAATTTTAAAAATCTCCCATGGGATATGCCCTAATTTTCTCCTAGTCATCATCTTAGCTCGATTTAATATCTTTCCCACACGATAGCAAAATAATGTGGCAGAGATTTACGACCGACCTAAATGGCATATTGAGATGGATGTAGGGATAAAAGTTGAGAGTCGACGAGGAGGCATGTTAACAGTTGAGTGATGTTGTAGAAATTAATTGATTATCGAGGTAGAGATTAAATCTCTCCTATACTTAAGTCATTAGGATGAGTCAAAACAAAAACAAAGAGTCAAATTGCACATGAGAGATTCCACCCCTAAATGATGGATAAAACTAGGTATTCATAAGTGGAAGAGGACATAGAAGCATGCGGAGATCATTCTCATCATTTTAGAGAAACTAGGGATTGTTCTACGCTTTGTCATTAATCTCAATTTAATAATCATTAATTATAATTGTCTTCATTAATGACAGTCATTCAATCGTTATGATGTCCCAAAGTGTTCTCCTTATAGGGGTATAAAATGCTCCCGGAGTTGAATCGGTTATCACATAGTAGAATTACATAATTGAACAAGGGTTAATTTCTAACGAAATCAGTAGAGATGTCCTCTCACGCGATGATTTATTTTAATTTTTTAATTTATTTTCTCCTAATAATATGAAATAATCATGGAATGATCGTTAGGTTGACAAATCTTACCATTTTTACAGAACTTATTTGGGTATAAAATAGTATCATATTTTTATTTAATATTTGCTACTAAATTATAAAGGGCGATTATGCATACAACTATTTTTAATTAGAATCGAGTATCACACTTTTCCTCTACTTCAGAGGTCAACGGCTGAGGGACTCGTTCTGGGCTGTGGTCGGATCGGACCGGGCAAGGTTCGGCCCAGGACTAACTCCGCAAGCTGGCCAAGGAAGGCCGGCTCATTCTACGACTCGTGATAAGGCCCATCAATTAGTGTTGTGTTGGGCAGACTTATGTAGCTTTAATATCCGCACAGGCAGTAATTAGATGGTTTTAATGACGTTAGAAGTTAATTAAATTTATATATAAAATTATGCACAAATACAGATTTTAAAATGAGTCAAATATTTGTTTGATAAGATAATTATATTAAATGAAGTTAAGTTTAAAATGAGTAATTAATTTTAATATGACTTGAATTAGATTAGTTTAGACGTTGTTTAGATGTTATTGAATTCTTAATTTAATATTTTTGTATTGTTTAAATTTTTTATTTGACAAGGTTGCTTATTTATTTTAAAATTTTATTTATTTAGTATATTAATAAAAAAAATATTAATAAATATGATTGATAAATTTTATTGTGGCAAAAGGCGAAACGCTCGCCCCCAGCGCCCCCGTTAGTCCGTCTCAGG
Organism: Hedychium gardnerianum; assembly: GCA_038050645.1. NCBI lineage: Eukaryota > Viridiplantae > Streptophyta > Magnoliopsida > Zingiberales > Zingiberaceae > Hedychium > Hedychium gardnerianum. Next base: position 1,256,699 of record JBBUKS010000035.1, read on the forward strand.
ACCAACACGGAGGAGGTAAATCACGGGGGCTAGTCTAGCCAGCCCGAACAATGACTAGTGCATAAGGGGGGCAGGAACCTGACTACTAGTCAGGATTTAACTCCTAGACCTCATTATAGCAACACCTCATACACTAGCCAACAGCTCATTCCGTGAGGACCTGTTCCGACTACTCGGTCGCACGGCAGAAGTTGAACAGCTTATCAATTCCATGTATATATAAAAATAAAAGGTTAGATCGATCGGTGAGTATGTATGTACGTACTAGGCGCGTGGCCCATGATGGCGCAGTGGAGCGCGGTGGCTCCTTCGCGCGTCCGTCCATACGGCCAGCTTTGCCCCTTGTCCACCAGAAGCTGGAACACCTCCTCCTGGCCGTAGAGCGCCGCCTTGTGCAGCGGCGTCTCCCCCTTGCTGTTTCTTATGTCCGCTAGATCGGCGGATTTGTTCAGCAATGCGTTGGCCACCTTCCGGTCGCCTGTGGTGGCGGCCACATGCAGCGCTGTGTCGCCGTTGCAGTTATTAGCCTTGAGCTTGTCGTAGGGAAGCCGCTTGATGAGTTCGAGCGCGAGCTGGGTTTTCCGGCTGTCGATGACGACGCTGAGCAAGGGGTCGTCCATGAGGTTGATGTGGCGGTACTCCGGTTTGTTCTGGGCCAGCCACACGAGGTCCTCCGTGCCCTCGTCGAGGATCAGCTTCTTAACCATTCTGTAGTAGCCCTCGTCGAACTCTTGCGGCGGCTTGAACTGCTCCAACTCGTCGTCATCGCCCCCGTCTACGTCCGTCGCCTCCTCGTCGTCGCCGTCGGAGGACGGTGGGCTGTTTAGTGGGAACGAGATTAATGAGACCTTCTGCTGTTGAACTGGGGGCTCCGTCGAAGGGAAATCTCCGACTACGGCCGTCTCCTCCTTGTCGTCGCCGTCGGAGGACGGTGGTCTGCTTGGTGGCTCCATCGTTGTAGGGAGCCAGCGTGCGATAGATGGACGCAGCCATGCACGTCGATTGATATATAAAGCTGATTAAAGATTCGGTGGGCAGATCTATCGCTTTACTAAATTAAGCTTTGCTTATGTCGGCAAACGGTATAGGGTTCCTACCCTGCAACACTCCAAGTCTGGCATACTATTGCTAAATCTGAAAAAAATATTAATTTTATTATTAAAGATTATAAATTAATTTCATCATTTATTTTCTTTCACATAATCTTAAAACGAGCCGTCAGTGCTGAACTTGTGATTTTGGAGCATGAGGCGAGCACCAAAAATGGTAGCCTTAAAGTTTGATATTTATATATTTTTTATTAACACAAATATAATAGTATTTGTAACATAAATTCTATAAATAAAAGATAAACAAATATATCATCCAAAATAATATGTCATAAATAAATATTAATAAAGTCAACACTATACAAACAAAATATAAAATTCATATTTCAAACCAGTGTATAATCACTTGAATATTGCTCGTCTCGTAGTTTTAGAAACGAAAATATTAATTAAGTTTGTATTATCAGCTTTCTCAACCATTTTTTTCTTGATAGATAACATAGTCAAGTTATTTAGTCTTTCTTGCGACATAATTGATCAGAGATAAGTTTTGATCAATTTCAACTTGGAAAAACTCCTTTCGGCAGATGCAACTATAACTTGTATAGTTAGCAAAATTCGATAAGCTATATAAGCATTGGATAAGAACCATCCATTTTCTTCAAATAATTCAGCACATCAATCGATCATTTTGATTTTCTTGATAATGAGTGTTTTAACAACTTTAGCTCTAGATATAAATTTGATCCATCAATATCAGAGTGTCCATCATATGTTAAATAATCTCGAAGATTAACACATGAGTGCAAGAGACCATCATCATCAATAGACTTCAATCTCTCTAAATTAAATAAAAATCTAAATATTTTTTCATATTTTTGAAATTGTTCAAACTGAGTTTGAAGTGAAGAAAGAGCTTGATCAATTATAAATAGGAAGTAATTAACTCGAAAAGATTCTTTAGGAGACTGAGTTACCTCTTCACTGTTGATCTCATCAAATTGTCTCTTTCTTCGAATGACGTGTTTTTCTCGAAAAATATGTTCAATTCCCATTTCCCTCTTCACCGTTACTCTCTGGCTGGAGACATTGGGATGTTACGAGTTAAACGTGAATGCTAGTTATGGTAATTAGTTCATTGGAGTGACTTGCTATAAGACTTCATATGGTTCTTTACATATATAGATATGTCTATGAAGTTCTTATTGCAGCTCGAGTGCAAGTCTTCTTCGACTTGAGGTATTCAAGTCACCTTGGTCATGAAAACTTATGTTTTGATATCTTAAGCAAAGCATCTCCTTGGAGATGTGAACCCGAGATGATTAGGTATAAGTCGAAGTGTCCGAAGTGTTTGGATAGCCCACAGAGAATTCACCGCTCCTTGCGAGGAGACGTATACCATATGGCCACTTCTCAGGATTGTTACTCAAAGTCTTTTGTCAAAACATCATATGTTAAGAGTATTGGACTCTTAGACACATGTACAAGTAATTAGAATCCACAAGACAAGTAAATATGACTTGGGCTAGATGTGACGTAGTTAGCCTAGTGGGGATAGACATAATAGACTATGTCCTAAATTAAGTGGGTATAAGACGAGTGAAAGGAATGAGACACGACTCATTGTAGCTGCTGAAGGGTTCAGAACAAGTTCTGGGATCAACTATGCTTTTTTGGTTAATTGGGGATCATGATGTACTATTAGGTGTCACTCATGATCGATCCATAATTAAATAGTTAATTATG
>JBBUKS010000035.1:1263717-1282639 GCA_038050645.1 Hedychium gardnerianum
AGCGGGTCCCCTGGTCGGTGAGCAGGCTATATATACGCGACCGGGGCCATTAGCGGGTGCCGTCCGATCGGTGAGCAGGCTATATATACGCGACCGGGGCTACCAACGGGTGTCGCCCGGTCGGTAAGCAGGATGTACACATCCGATCGGGGTTTTCAAAGGGGATCCGATCGGTCCGGGTATAATACACACTCGACCCGGTCTTATGAGGGCGCTTCGGTCTGCGATGCTGATTGCTCTCTCTCGATTGAGGGAATGATAATGGGCTCGGTTATGCCGAAAATCGGGATCCATGATAAGGTTACCCTTATACCCGACCGGGGGCTCAAAGAGTGCCTCCGATCAGTTAGAATAAGGTATGCACCTGACCGGGGCTTTCAGTGGGTCCCTCGATCGGTGAGCAGGCTATATATACGCTACCGGAGCTATCAGCGAGTGTCGCCCGGTCGGTGACCAAGATGTACACACTCAACCGGGGTTTTCAAAGGGGATCCGGTTGGTCCGGGTGTAATATACATCCGACCGGGTCCTATGAGGACGTTTCGGTCTGCGATGCTGATTGCTCTCTTTTGATTGAAGGAATGATAACGAGCTCGGTCGGATATAACACGTGTCCATCTGAAAGTCGATCTTGACTTTAACCAGATGTCACATGACACCTATCCGTACTATCAAAAAATTTAGACTAACTATCCATATCAATAGTCATGCAACAGATTGATTTTGATTTTCTTATAACTGTGTAGGAACTCAAGGATATCCTTATCGATGTGCCTAGAATTGTAGAGTTGGTTGGCAATGATGAAACAAGCAATATTATATGAATGAGAGAGCTAAATGACTATGTGAATGCAAAAGCTGTTATTCAATCGGTCTTCACTATCAGTAAATAAAAGAAATGAATTTTGGATGAGAACTCACATTGTTAACATTGGAGAAAATGGATAGCATTTTGGATAAGATAGGATTTATTTATAAGTTCTTTTAACAATGTTTAGGAAACATTCTGAATGTTTTAGAGCATTTGGATGATATTTTTAGATGATTTTTTTTTCCATCGTTTTGAGATTTGTTTGATATGAGATATTTTTATTTAGATATGATGACTTGAAGAATGTTAGATTATGTATGTTTGATACTTTTGGATGTGATGTGTTGTAATATTTTTGGATTGGAATATTTTTATTTGATATCGTTATGTGTTGTATGAATATAATGTGATGGGAAATTTATTGTTGTATGAATATAATGTGTTATATAATTTTGTGTATGTTGATTTGAATTAAATAGGTTTGGTTACTATTTTTATACACGATAAAATATAGAAATGAACAGGTTCTGGTAATTTTCTTTTTGTTTTGTGATGAAAATTTTTCATCGCACTTATCGTAAATTACTGTGTATTATAAATCTACGACGAAAATTAATTTTCGTCCCAGATTTGTGATGAAAATTGATTTTCATCGCAGATTTGCGTTTGTGAATTGTGCGATGAATATTTTTTTCATCGCAAATTTGTAATAAATTTTGCGATAAAAAAAATTTGTCAAAAAATTTAACGAAATTTTTTTCGTCACATAATTCGTCAGAAATTCATTTTGCAATGATTTTAAAATGACGACCAGGGGTGCTCCTGCCTAGTTACTCCGACGCTCAAATTAGTCTCCGAAAGAGGATTGGAGAAGATAAACAGTAGATATACTGCGTATGTGTAAAAGGCTCAAAGCATACATCCATCCGTGAGAACGGATACCTTTTATAACACGAAGGAGTGAGATATCATATTCGTGGTAAAGAAAATATTTCATCGTCGTGTCAAAGAGTCACATCACCCATATATGGTATTGTGGACGATCGCGTGGGATTACATTATGTCAATCATGTTGTTCTATGTGGCATGTCAACTCACGTGCTATTGAACAATTGAATATTTGGCATGGGAGAGGCGTCGGGTCGGAGTGGTCAGGGCGTTGAGCTGGAAGTAGGAGGCATGGAGCCGGGGGCCGACTGGGGGCCAGTCGGGGGAGCTGAGCCGGAAGTAGGAGGAACAAGCGCAAGCAACAAGGACGCGGAGGAAGAGGCTAGCGGGGTCCTGGATGCCATTGGCATCACGAATTTGTTCGCTCGAGGTGAGACCGGTCAAGATGGAGGTGGCGGAGAGGAGGGGCGCAACTGTCACTTGCGGGAAGGGGGCGTTGCGTTGCTGCTGCGGCGACCAAGAGGAGGGCGATCGGAAAAGCAATGCGCATGCGTACGGGAGAGGGAAAACGACACTGGCGCTAGCTATTTGCAAGGATGACGGAGTAGCGCAGGCGGCCAAGGGAAGAAGCGGCGGTGGCTGCTCGCCTGGACGGTGGGGCTTCGCCGGAGCTCGAACGCCGGGTGGTTGCTACGGTGACAGAGTCGTGCGTGAAGAAGAGGAGGACGATAGTCGGGGGCCTTGCAGGTGAGGGAGCAGCAGAGGAAGAGGAGAGGGAAGCGACGAGGAAGAGAAGGTGGCGGCTGTGGCGACGACACCATGGCTTGCAATCGCGAGAGGGAGGTAGAGACCGCATGAGGGAGACGGTGGTGACGATCGTCATCCCTTTTTTCCTCTCTCCTCCCCTTGAAAACCCTAACCCTCTGTTTGGATGGGGTGAGAGAGGGATAAATAATGGAAGGGGATCGGAAGGGAGGGGAGGGAAAACAGGGATAATTTCCTTACACTTCAAATCAGGGTATAAAAAAATAGTGTATTTGAGGGATAAGTAAGGGGAACAATTCCCCTCCCTTCCCCTCACCTTCTTCCCAAACAAAACTAAAAATTATCCTTCCATTATTTACACGCCTCCTCCCAAGGCTAAAGGACAAAAAAAACAAAAAAAAAAACAAAAAAAAATCTCTTTTCTTATTTCCCCGCATCATATATAATTTAATTTGGCCTTTTCAACAAGAAAAAAAATTCTTAAATTTTTCATTATTTTCAATCCCTTTACTTGCTTCATCAAAAATTTGATTCAAAGGAATCAAAATGAAAATTATTTAGGTTTTAAAAATAATCTAAAGGGATTCATTTATACATTTTCAAAATTTAAAGATCCTATTTGAACATTGCAGTATCGCTGTCTATTTAGATAACAGCTCTTAAAAACAATTAAGTTTCCATCAATTATATTAAAATTATATTAAGGATACTGATGATCAAAGACAGGTTTAGTAAACACAAAAGGATTTGACTCGACGCAAAATATAAAATGACATCCGAATACATAAACAAGCGATACCGTCGACCAATTTATTAGGTTAATTTAATTAGTAGTTTAACATTATCCAACTTAATATTTAGAAGATTTAATTAATTTTATATTAATATATGTATTGTTAAAATGTATTATTGTTTTTTTTTATCATTTTATATTAATATAAATAAGAGACAGTTGACATAATACAACCTGAATTGCGGTTGGAAACATAATCAAGCTCACAAGCAAACCTTTAGACTTTTTAGAGCAAAAGATTAATTAAGAAATCAAGCAAAATCTATCCTCATGATTTTTTGCCCATTAATAAAACAAAAAAATAAAAGAAAATTGTTTGAATCGCCATAAAAATAAACAAATAATTATTAAATCAAGAACAGAAAAATAAGAAATTATTAAATCGCCATCAAGGCTAAACCCAATTGCCGCTGCTGTATGTATTATGTCAACAATGTCGACGGCAAAATTAAGCCTCCGCCACCACTTCAATCTTTCTCGTCGCCGCCGCCGCCGCCGCCGCCGTGACAGAGCACTTAAAGCTGGCCTCCACCGTCGGCATCATCTTCGTCTTCCTCTCCTCCTCCCTCCCCATCTTATTCATCTGGATATACAGCTGCCACTGGCGCCGCAACGAATTGCTGCAGCAGCGCCGGTGGGCGGAGGGGCCGCGCCCCTCGACGGAGCGGCCGCTTCCGGCGCTTCCTCTGGTCCCCGTGGGTTCCTTCGGTGCGATGGCCACGGTGACGGAGTGCGTGATATGCCTGGGCGAGTTCGAGGGCAGCGAGGAGCAGGAGGCGATGGTGAAGGTGATCCCCGGATGCCGCCACGCCTTCCACCCTGAATGCATCGACCGGTGGCTCCGGTCGGACGTCTCCTGCCCGCTCTGCCGCTGCACTGACCTCTCCGTCGTCGCCCCTCTTCCTGAAGATCTTGTTCGCGGAGACGGAGGAGGAGAATTTGGCGGCGGGAGCGCCGCCGCGCAACCTACGGATCGGGTGGACGTGGCAGAGGCGACCGACAGCGGAGGAGGAGATTGAGCACCGAAAGAAGGCTTTGGAGATTAAGGCTTTCACAGGATTTGATGGATTCTACTCATTGATTGTTTTAATTAATTAAAAATAATTAAAATTTAATTGAGTGTTAACGATGATCTTAATAGGATCGCCACTACTTGATGTCACGACATTTATGTGTTATATATAAATACACTAGATTTGAGTTAAATTATATTTGTTAAAGAATTAAAATATTATATAAAATTGATTCATAATTTATCTTCTTTTATATAATTTTAAAATAAATTTTAAAAACCATTTAGAATAAATATATATATTTTTTATATAAAAGATAAAATTATGCACGATAAATTTAACATAATTCGAATCTTCTTCGAAAACACGTATCGACATAAATTAGAAATTAGAAATTTGATGGATTCTTTTAAGAATTAAAATCTTAAGATTAGGTACTATTTACTTGGTTGATAATTATTATGAGTTGCCAAACCATTAAAAACAACTAATCAACAGGAGCCATGAGAAGAGAACACCGACTAGAAAAATATAAGATGGAGATGAAGAAGAGAAATCAAGAAATATTCAATAATTTACTTACATACGAAAACCATCAAAGAAGTTATGGACTTTAGAGGTCAACGCCTGCCTCAAGGTCAAACATAGTAAGAAGCAACCTGTCTTTGACGTACAGAATTGGAAAAAATATTTTAATATAAAATTATTTCATATATAATATTTTTAATTAAATTAGAATAATTTTACTTTATATTATAATAAATTATTAGGATTTAGGAAATTAGGATTCATAAGTTTATATAATTTTAAAAACTTAAAAAAAATCAAATATTAAATTTAAATTAAAACATAATTAGTCAAGTCTTAATTTATGATTCGTTTACAAGTCGCATTAAATTTTAATTCTATATTGCTTCCTGTTTCTTTCGTCATCCTACAGTTGACTTTGATCTGGTCTACGAGGTTCGCTTAATATCGGAAGGAATCCTGCTGGAACAATCCCCATCGAGGTTCTCGCTTTATATCGCCACCCGTTTCCATTCCATTTCCCAAACTGTCGTCTTCTATCCATCTCCGATACAAAATGTGGAGACTCGAATCGCTCCTCCTCCCGATGTAGTGTACCTAGAAAAAGGGGTCTCTTTTTTGGTTGATTCCTGGTCCCAAAAGATGCAAAAAGGAGGTAGCTTTGACTGTGACTAGCGGCGTGGTGATGGCGAGCAGGCAAGTCAGGGGTATGGGCGGCTTTGAGAGCTTCAGCTCGACGAGGAGCAGCGGGGTAACAGAGATTGAGGAGGAGGCGGTGCCGCCCGCGCCACCCGCGCCACCCGCTGAGGAGAAGCTCTACGTCGCGGTGGCGGCGGAATTGAAGGCCGGGAAGGCCACTTTGTTCTGGGCGATTCAGAACTCTACCAGGGACCGGACCATTGTTCTCGCCCACGTTCATATTCCAGCGAAGATGATTCCCATGAGTACGAACTAAAATTTCTCTTTCTCAAGAATTAGGAGGCAAAAGGAGTTTTTTTTTCTTGGTTATTTCTCGAATTTGCATAGTTCTATCTTCTAGGCAACTCTTTTTTCTTGGATTTAGGGTTCCAGGAACTCGCTTATTCAGAAACTTATAGAGTTTTGCTCACGAACTTAGAAAATGAATTCCTGTTTTGCTATTTCTTCTCGTTTTCCTCTTCAACGAAGTCAATCCTTTGATGTAGCATCGATTAATGTAAAACATGTATGCCTTTACAATGACTCCTTTCGATTGTTCTAGAATTGGTATGTCTTGCTTAAGGAACAACGAAGTCAATCCCAGTGCACGAAGCTCTCGCCAATGCGGGCCCCGAGAAAGGATTTATTGTACGTAGCCTTACTCTTAGAAGGTTATTTTCGAGACTCGAACCCGTGACCTCTAGGTCACATGACAGCAAGACGCTAGTATGTCTTGCTTAAGGAATAGTAACTAAAATATTTTGGACTAGTGAACCTTAAGGCCCTAGATATTGACCATAGTTTTGGCTAATCCATTGAGACTTCTCTTCTTGTGGTAAGTGATGTGGGTAAAATAATCCACTCATTTAAGGTTCATTAGATGGATGATGTTGGATTTAATTATCCCTTAAGGTGGACTTACATGCGATTTAAAGACTTGCGATACCGAAACTCGTTAAGTGATCTAACTTAAGTTATTGAGTTTTGGGTTATTGGATGTGGACCCCGTATGTGTAGAACCTTTTAGCCTAATCCGTTATTATCTATGAGCTGATAACGGATTGATTGCCTATATAAGGGGAGGTCCCCAAGGGTTTAGAGCATCTTCTTGAGACATCTCTTGGTTCCCCATTAAACTAAGAGAATTTGGCGCCGTCAACCCTAAGCCCCTTGGAAGACCTCTCCTATTTGCTTCCGCTTCTTCTTCCTCAGGAGATCTATTTAGATGACGCTAAAGACAAAGACTATGACTCTACAATCAGGTTCTTTATCACTTTTGGCTTATATACTTATTTTGTTATGCCATGATAAGAAGAAACTAGATCCATGCTCATGTTTTTGTTTTTCCTATTCGAATTCTTATTTTTGTTATCTAGAATTCATGCGGTCTAGGATTTTACGAGGACTAACAGATGACACAACCCTCGGGGCTATGGTGCGATTATAAGAGATGGGACGGGCTCTCTAGGCAATGAGAGTTTAAATCTCATCCAGAGCACATTACACTCAGGGAGTTTAAAAAACTTGTGATGCTGGGCCGTCCGCTAGGACCCATTTACTCTTCCCGATTTACATTGGAGGCCGGTGGGAAACTTCCGTGGGACCAGGTCGGTTACTTTTAGAATTAGTCAGATCATAAGAGCTGATACCTGTTGAAGGAAGCTAACACTGTGAATGAGAACTCAACCTGATTCGACCAAGCCCTAAGTTGTTTAGATGAACTAAGCTTGACACCTTATCCAGCTCGACCATATTCGATCTCCTATAGCCAACTTCCATAACCAAGAATATCAGAGTTAGACTCTATATCTAGTAGACTTCAGTATCTTTCATAGTTTTGACCGTAAAAGTAAGTGTTTAATGAAACTGAAATATTTACTAGACATTAATGACACCTTTTGCAAAGCACAAATTGTCAGTCTTCTTTTGTTTCTCTTTGCCATAGATGTGGATTTATGATTGGATCTCTTATTGACTGCTAGATAGAATTATTCACTTCTCTTGCCATAAGTTCATATACTTAGACAATAAGCACAACATACAGATGAAACTCTTCAAGGTTAAAAGACCATCTTTATTGAAGAAAACCAAGAGGTTTAATTAGTACAAATTTGTCTTCTGCTTTCAATGGTAACTAGTGGTGTTGGATGTGATGCCATTTTCGAGAAGTTCATGACTCAAAAAAAAAATGGCTTTCTTACATTATTATTGCAACAATTGCTTTGCCTTGCAATAAAAGTTAGTATTGTCGTACTGGTTCTCTTATATCTGAAACTTCACTAAAGCAATTTGATTACTTGTCATTGGTTCCAGTGGGGGGCAAGTTTCCTGAAAGCTGCTTAACGACACAACAAGTCAATGCTTACAGGATGTTGGAAAGAGATAAAATGAACAAGAGTTTGAATGCATACATCAATTTATGTTCAGAAATGAAGGTACTTCATGTTTTGAGTTTTATGTTGGTTCCTCTTTGATAATATCATCGACCGAGGAATAGAATCTCCACTAATGCAAATTAGGAATCAATTATCTTTTAAAATTTAAATTGTAGTCGATTTTGGTGATCTTCCTATTGATCTCTTCATCGATAATATTTTCTATTTAGTAAAGTTTATCATTGTGGGAAAGCGTGGTGCTTTGTGTTCATCTTCTTGAAGGAAATCGGATATGTTTTTTGTTTTGTTTATATACTTCTCAGGTAAAAGTGGAAAAGGTGGTGATTGAGATGGATGATATTGCAAATGGTCTTGTCGAGCTCATTGAACTACATTGTATCACCAAACTTGTCATGGGAGCAGCAGCCGATAAGCATTATTCTAGGCAAGATCTGATATTCTTTACTATTTTTAGTAGATTTAGTCACAGAATACTTGCAGTTCTCGATCAGTAAAATCTCAATTAGCTGCCTTGGCTAATCCACTAAGGTTTCACTCAAGTGAGTGTATTTCTTTCTTGTTAAACTCTCTAAACTGATTCCAGTATGGTTAGAAGAAAATTAAAAGATGTTAAGTTCCTTAACTAATACAACATGCTTGCTTCACAGGAAAATGAAAGACGTCAAGTCCAAGACCGCAATCAATGTAAAGCAATTAGCTAATCCATTGTGCAAAATATACTTCATTTGCAAGGGACACCTGATCTACACCAGGTTTGAGTTTGCTTGACAATGAATATGAGAACCACACTATCAATTTTTTAAATGTATATAGTTGTCGGTCTTTATTAGTTCTCCGATGAGATGCTAACATTGTAAATGATCATACTTATCTTTTCTGTGAAAGTCATTATTTTTAAACTAGAACATGACCAATCTAGGACATTACCTGTTCTGCTTTAGCTCTTTTTTAAAGAACTTTCATAACTTATGACCTATGAATCATCGTAATTCATAACTTGTATCTTATAAATGTATAAATTCACACTTTTTTGCACAGGGAGTCTACGTCGCATGCATCTTGGATAGCTCAATCACCTATGTATAGCCAAAGCTCGATGGCCAGGTCAAGTGAACAGTCGAGGGTGCCAAGTTTATCACCAAGACAGTCCTCCATGGCCAGCTTAAATGAGCAGTCAAGGGCACCAAATGTATTCATGAGACAAACTGAATCCTTAAGTTCCTACATAAGTACTACCGAAGATTTTTCCAGACAAACATCTTTTAGTTCTTATGGAGATAGAAATGTAGCGGAGGTGCCACCCACATTGCTTGTTAGGACTCCACATAGTAGAAGTATTGGAGGTTCTTCGGTCGATCCATGGGAAGGAATTACGAGGAGTTCTCACACTTCTGGTCGATCATCTGTTAATTATGAAGAAATCACTAATGCAACACCATCAGTGGCCAATTACGAAGAGACTGAAGCTGGATCAGTGATCTTGCCTTCCCTCAATGAGCCCGATAAGGAACTTCCCTTTTCACCTCCAAATCATGATCTGGTGAGTATAATCTTGTGGAAAAATCAACGAATGATTATCAATATGTTCTTGTAATTTAGCATGAGCTAAAACTGTTGCTGAGGTGGTTGTTTTCTTTGAAATAGCTATCAAAGCATCATGTTGACAAGCAAATCGATATGATTGTAGCAAAAGTTGTAATTTTGCAAATTGTTTGAAACTGTAGTTTAGGCTCTGAAGTCCTGAAATAAAGTAATATTGTCATCTAACTAGTTGTGAACAATGTATTTGGATAATTTTTTACAAAAGAAAGCTCCTTTGACATTACTACATACTATTTTACAGGAACACGATGCGTCCGATGAAGAGGTCTATAATAAGCTCCAAGAAGCCCTAAAAGAAGCTGAGAACTTAAAAAATGAGGCATATGAAGAGTATTGCAAGCGCAAAAAGGCAGAAATGAATGCAGTTTTGGCTCTCCAAAAGGTATCTTTTTTTTATCCATTCTCATGCCAAAGAGATTTGAGTATTTCTGATAAATATTACGATAGTGGCTAAGCTAATTTCTGTTTCAGGTTAAAGCATCAGAGAATAAGTATGCCAAGGAGGCAAGATTAAGGAAAGAAATTGAGGAAATTCTTGCAGTTGAAAAATTGCAATTAGAAAAACTAAAAGGGCAGCATTCTGAAATATCTGAACGACTCAAAAAGGCAGTCGAGGAGAAAGTGAAGTTGGAACTCCAGATTACTGAATCTGAAAATGCTGCGATAGATTATGAAAATAAGCTATCAGAGGCACACAGACTTCTCTGCTCCCTTCAGTCGGATTATGATGCACTACAGCAGGAACATGACAAGGCAGTTAGAGAGGCTGAAGAGTTACTTCAGAAGAGAGATCAAACAGCCAGCATTTTTATTTTTGGATCTTTCAATTCAGAATTCTCTGCTTTAGAGCTTAAGAAAGCAACTGAAGACTTCAGTAATAATTTGAAGATCGGGGAAGGAGGCTTTGGAAGTGTCTACAAAGGTTTTCTGCGAAACACGACCGTGGCTATAAAGTTGTTGCATCCACAAAGTATGCAAGGCAGATCTGAGTTTCATCAAGAGGTACAAACCAAATTAACTTTTTTCTTTTTCATAGTTAGACATCTCATTTGTTCTTATGAATTCAATATCTGATCTATCAGGTGGCCATCTTAAGTAGGGTGAGGCACCCAAACCTTGTTACGCTTATCGGTGCTTGCTCAGAAACTCTTGCTCTCGTGTACGAGTTCCTTCCTAATGGAAGCCTTCATGATCGTCTCGCCTGTGCAAATAATTCTGAACCTCTCACATGGCAGGTCCGAACACGGATCATTGCGGAGATATGCTCTGCTTTGGTCTTCCTTCACTCCAACAATCCCCATCCTATAGTCCATGGAGACCTTAAGCCTGATAACATTCTTCTCGATGCCAACTATGTGAGTAAGATTGGTGATTTTGGCATCTCGCGTCTTCTTGACCAATCCAGTGTGTGCGCCACTCTCTACCACAATACGACTAATCCCAAAGGAACCTTTGCGTACATGGACCCTGAATATGTTACCACTGGGGAGCTTACACCACAATCTGATGTCTACTCTTTCGGAATTATAATCCTGCAGCTCTTGACTGGAAAACCTCCTGTAGGCATTGCCAGAGTTGTAGAGGTATCTATGAACAATGAAAAATTGCATGAAATCATCGACAAATCTGCAGGAAACTGGCCATTTGTGCAAGCAAACCAGTTGGCACATCTGGGCCTCAGATGCTGTGCTATCAGTCGGAAGAACAGACCATATTTAGCTGGGCAGGTTTGGAAAACTATCGAACCATTGATGAAGGTTGCTTCATTATCAGCAACAACACAGTCAAGTAAATCGTTCAGCGACCGCGTACCTCATTACTTTATCTGTCCCATCTTCCAGGTCAGTATTCATTCCTCTTAGTAAACAATCAGTGAACAAAACTGAGGTGTTTTCCTTGAAGTGGACTTGTATCATTTCTGAAAAAGGCTCGACTTCGAAAAAATTTCAGGACATCATGAGAGATCCACACATAGCAACTGATGGCTTCACTTACGAAGCTGAAGCTATGCGGGGCTGGATCGACAGCGGCCATGATACATCACCGATGACAAACTTAAAACTTCTCAATTGCGAGCTTATACCAAACCATGCACTGCGTTCAGCCATTCAAGAATGGCTTCAGTCACAGCCACAGCAGTTTCTGTGACTGTTTCATACAGAACAGCATAACTCTAACAGCCCTCGAAAAATTGCAGAGATCTTCATTCAAGAATGGTTTCTGTGATCCTCCATGATGTGTTCTGATATCTGGAATCAGGTATGTGTGGTGTAAATATGTTTGTTTCTTAGAAAAATGAAAAACATAAAGAAAATTGCAGTCTCCAATTGAGTTGCATAAAGAAGAAGTTGATCTTGTGTGATTGATAACATTTCTGTGTAATTTTTATAGCATTCTTTTCAACCTATACAAATGATTCATTTGTTTCTTTGTTGGATATTAGTGAGATAGCTTGACAATTTATTTTTTTTTTGAAAAATTGAATTTTTCAGGGGATATAACAGGGCTACGCTCGGCATTTCATAAGATTTTACACTGTTATCTCACTAGGCACTATGACCCTACGAATCTTATCTTTTTGCGAATCCAACCATTCCCAACTCTCCATTTCTCATCCTGCAGATCTACAAAATCCTCAATTTCGCTGGCAAAATCCAATTTTTATAAGAATTGGATAGTCAAAATCCCTTCTTTTATTTCACTACCGTCTACGAGCGATCCGTCAGCGCCGGCGAACGATGTCTGATGGTGTAAGCCCCACCGCTGCAACCGGCGACATCGTCCCGCCGGAGACACCGCCCCGTCGCCGCTCTCTCAATCCCCAACACCTAATCTGCCTGACCGTCGCCGCCGTCCTCGCTGCCTACCGCATGGTCCCCTCCACTGACCTCGCCTTCGTCCCCTTCTCCCTCGCCTACATCTACTTCCTCTCCGCCTTCGCCTTCCCACCCCTCCGCTCCGCCGACAACAGCCGAGTGTTCGACCTCCGCAATCGCCTCCTCGGCCCTTACATCTCCTTCGCTGCCTTCCTCGGCCTCCTCCTGCCGCTTCTGCACATCCTCGACTGCGCCTCCGGCGGAGACACGGGCGGCGCCGCGGCCGCCGCTCCGCACCTGTTCCTCCTCTGCATCCAGGTCTTCCTCGAGGGCTTCACCTTCTCGCGCGGCTTCTCGCTGCCGATCTTCGCCTTTACGCCCATCCTCTACAACAGCAAGCGACTCGTCGCCTTATTTTGGTGGGTGGCAAGCGAGTTCGAGAGGGCGGAGGGAGGGCGGCGGATGGTGGCGGGACGCACCCTCGCGGTGGCCAATTCGATCCTTTGGGTCTACAATCTGTTTGGGTTTTTGCTGCCAGTTTACCTGCCCAGGGTCCTCAAGCGCTACTATTCCGGATCAAAATAATAACAATTAGTACGAGGGGTTCTATGCAAGATTTTTAATAACTACTGTTGATATCTAAACGGTGCTTCAATCTTTTGTGAATCCTTCATTTGCAACTAAGCTCACAGATGAATTTATTTATATTTATTTAATATATAAAATTAATTAAATAAATAAATTTGAATAATTTATTAAATGAAATGAAATGAATAATGTTAATAAATAAGTATTTTTTTTAAAAAAATAACAAATAAATTTATATTATCAAATTTAATAATTAATCAAATAAATTTAAATTAAGAGTTCGATAAAATTTAAATAATTATTTTAACGAATTTGATTATTTTATTAAATAAATTTGAACAATATAAAATTTGATTTGTTTTCAACCCAACCTAACCTTTCATTTCTTGTTTTGATTATTGATTCAATTTGTGAATTCTTCAATTTCCACTCTAGTGAATTAGTTGCTCGATATATGTGATCCAGTCCAACACCCGTTGCACATGGACAAGCTCAAATCCTATAATATATACACCCTATTCAAAATCTTTATCTTCAAGCACATCCATCCACACATATTATTTTTTTTACTCTTTGGACAAACTAGTATCAGCATGACACTGTGAAAAATTTTCATCGTTCATCATAATAAATTCAGAAGTGCTCGCAATACTATGTTGGTAGGCCGACCTCAATAGTTCCGCCACTGTAGAGTTGTGCGGACCTTGAATCAAGTACTTCAGTCGTGAATCTCTCAACGCATTTTTTCCTCCAAAATTAAGTGCTCATGCATGCTCCAACGTGTGATCGAACCATGTTGAGATCACGCTACAATAATAGCAAAGTACCGCCCAAGAAGAAATTGAAGAGGAAGAAAAAGAATCGAGAGAGTGAGGGCGAGAAAAAAGAGAAGACGAAAAATTATCGTAGTTCGACAGTGTACCTACTTCACAAACGACCAAATTTTTTTATATTAAAATTAGGTTTAAAATTACAATGATTTTATATATACAACCCAAATAATGCATGATATTTTGGATAAAAATATCAAGTAATACCAATTTTTTTGATGCCTCGAGCACGAGCAAGTCAGCCCGTGCCCTGGGTATGTCTGTGCCAATTTAGTAATTTATAAACATCCATCAAAACATTAAAAAAACAAATCCCAAGGCTCAACTTCTCTTAATTCTCCCATGTCAACTCCTTGCTCCAATCTCACGACAACAATTAACTCTCTTTCACTTCACATGGAAGAAGAGAAAGGCTCAGGGCATTTTTTTAAAAATAGTTTGTGAAATAAAAAAAAAATTGAACAAAAAAATTCTAACAATTATGGATACAAAGTTTGAGGTTTATAATTTAAGAATAATAATAAAATTTTAAACTTGCTTTTTTATGTCAAAATTAATTCAAAATTAATGTAATATGTATGAAGTCATGCAACTTCGTGTTATGTATTAGATTAAAAAAAATTCATTTAAAATTTTAATTATTAAAAATATTTCAATAATTTTTTATATTGTTTATGTCTAGAAAAGATAAAAAAAGATACATACAACTAATTAGATATAATGTTAACCAGAAAAGAAACGTCACGTTGGTTAGTGCTTTATGCTTACATCTATACCCATGTCTACAATTGACGAGATGCAGTCTAAGGGGCGGCACTACACTGAATCGTTAAAAGATTAATTAATAGTCCTCACGAAATAAATTAATAGTTAATATATGAAATATTATCATAATAAAATTTAAGATTTAAATCCTGATTAATAGTCAAGTTTCTGTCCTCTCTCATGCACTGGTCACTGTTCGGACTAGTTAAAATAGTCCCCGTGATTTACCTCCTTCGTGTTAGTCCTGGAACGAATTGACAGGAGCGATAGAAGCGAACATTTTACTTTTTACCACAAAGTTAAAAAATTAATTAAACTCGTAAAACTCTGCATAAAACTAACAATGCGTGAGGAAGAACCTCAAACAGTCACCCACAAACCAATGGGATAGTAGTTCAGGACATCTCCAATGTAAGATTTATAAAATTAAAAAAAGCTGATCTAAAAACCCTTGAACTATTATAGAGGTGAGATTTGAGGTGTGTAATTTAAGAGTAGTAGTGAAAATTTAAATTTGTTCTTTTGTCTCATAATTAATTATAGCCATTCTACGTATATTAATTAATTAATGATTTATTATTTACTGATGTGAAGAGTTTTTAAAATATAAGAATGATCAATTTCTTAAAAATATTACATAATCTTATAATCATTGTTTAAATTATAACTATCTTTAAAAGATATATTCAATAAAATAATTAAACATAATGATAAAATATGGAAAAAAAAGTAATCTACACTTTATCCAATTAATTGAAAAAATAAAGACAAATAAAAAAAAGTAATAAATTTATCAAGAACCATAAGAACTTATTTTACTTGAAGTGACAAATAAACCTCCGACTCCTTCACATATATATACACTCAGCGTGCCTCTGCTTGCGCGACAGTACGTGACTAAATGACGGGGGCATCCGAAAATGATCTAAGCGTTCTAAAGTGAATGTGTGTCAATTTTTTTTTTATATTTTTTTTAATTCGAGGTTAAATCATTTAAAATTTTATTTTTAAATTAAATGAATGAGTTATAGTATTTAAATTTAAAAAAAATTAAATGAAAAAAAATTAAATGTACACAATGTACGATATAATTTTAGAATTTAAAATTTAAAAAATCAGAAGAAAAAAAACGGAAGGCTATGGACATTTACTTTGGGACGCTTAGAAGATTACTTTCAAGTGTGTAACTACACAGGTGATTAATTTAATAGGTTTTGGAATTAATTTTTAATAGATATAAAATATTTCATTCATAATTTGATCTTTTCATACAAAAGATTAATATAATGTCTCCCGTAATTTTTTTTTTTTATTAAATATGAATCGTCCGTGTGTGTGCGTATATATATATATATATATAATTTTAATATCCTGTGTATCACTTTCACGATAACGGTATAATAGTTAGATCTTTTAATGAATAATTAAGGAATCTGAGATTCGATTTTTAATTCTGATAGAAAATTTTTATGGAAACGAATCGATCACCTTTAGAATTAGTCAGTGAGACTAACTGAATTTACGTTTGGATCATAATATATAATTTAAAAAAAAATTATTATTTTTTAATTCGGATTAAGTCAATTAAAATTTATTTTTAAGTTTAGGGATTAAATTATAGTGTTTAAATTAAAAAAATAGATATTCATGAGGTATAATATTTAAGATTTCAGATATTTTAAAAAAAATTGATTTTAAAAAAAACTAATAAAAATAAAAAAAGCGAAAAGCTCGAGCATCTATCGCGTAGAAACACGCACCCTGAGATACACAGGGTGGCACGCAAGTAACAGTATGATATATATATATATAGAGTTCTGTTAGTCTGCACACTTTATCCTGCACAACTATGGGTACCTGCTGAGGTGGTCACTTGTACATTATTGATCAAAATATGTGTGATATGATCAGTGATCAGGATTATGTCACCTCAGCAGGTGTACATGATTATGGAGGATAAGATATGTAGACTATCAAAACCCTATATATATATATATCTGAATTTTATAAGTTCATTAAAATATAAACAAGTTACGAACTGTCGAATGTGTAAAACACTGAGGAATACTATTACATTATATAACTACAGCTCAATTTGCAAAATAAAATCAATCCCAACTAATTAGTATACAAATAATAAATTAAAATTATATTATTTAGTATTTATGATTTTAGAATAGTCGACGAATGGAGGTGTCTAATTTTCCACTTCGTATATTAGGTTTATTATACTTTATAAGTCAGTTCACCTTATGGTTTATCAGAGTTCTAAAAGTAGTTTTGTACAAATTATACATACGACAAGCTTCAATTGTTTATTTTGTTCGATTCATAAGTATTCCATAATCTGTAATGTTTTATTATGATGTTTTCCTTTTCTTTTCTTTTTATTTTGTTCGATTCTAAAAGAACTAATGTTTTTTTTCCCCTACAATTCCTTAGTATAGCAATCGATTTGAAAATCTTATGTGACAATGAATAGATTTTCCAATAGATTGGGGTATTGTATCAATGGATTCGGGATACTTTTGTGATGATGAATAATTTTCCCAATCAATTAAGTTATTGTTGCAATCGATTTGAAATGCTTCTATACCATGAATAGTTTTTCCTATCAATCAATCGATTGATATTTTCTTGATATGTCCGTGAGCAATCAGTCGGTTTTGATTAAAACCGGCTGATAGAACTAAAAATCTTGGAATAATATGAAACCAAGCCTCATGTGCTCGACTAGTGTTCCTGAATATATACATGTTCTCAAACACCATTGCGATATATCGTATTGAGCACATTGTTAACTCAATTCAAAAATCAAAAATGATGTTTAAAGCTCGTTATAAATGATATGAAGATGATATCCACTTAACTACACCACAAATGAGTTATTTGGAATCTCATCTTTCTTATCATATCAAAGTTTCGATTTTTTGAATTGTGAAGGTTAATCAGACCTAGAGATCTCATAATAACATGAAACCAGGACTTATGTATTTGTCTAGTGCTCCTGAATGCATCC
Source organism: Hedychium gardnerianum (assembly GCA_038050645.1). NCBI lineage: Eukaryota > Viridiplantae > Streptophyta > Magnoliopsida > Zingiberales > Zingiberaceae > Hedychium > Hedychium gardnerianum. The sequence goes on from JBBUKS010000035.1 coordinate 1,281,210, forward strand.
ATGCCCTCAAACACCATTGCGATACACCGTATTGAGTGTAGAGATATTTTCAACTCGATTCGGATATGATAAATGATGTCGAAAGCTCATTTTAAGTGGTACAACAATGATACTCACTGAACTATACCACAAATGAGTTACTTGGAATCTCATATTTCAAATGATATCAAAGTTTCTATTTTTTGAATTGCTGAGGTTCATCAGCCGGTTTTGACTAAAATCGACTCATAGACACAGAGACCTCAGAATGATACGAAATCAAGACCTATATGCTCATCTAGTGATCCTAAATGTATTCATGCCCTCAAACATCATTGCGATATACCGTATTGAGTGTAGTGATTTTTTTAACTCAATTCGGGCATGAAAAATGATATCGAAAGCTCATTATAAGTGATATTACTTGGAATCTCATCTTTCTGATGATATCAAAGTTTCGATTTTTTGAATTGTTAAGGTCAATCAGTCGATTTTGACCAAAACCTCCTGATGGTCTTAGAGACCTCGGAATGAAACGAAACCATAACTTATATGCTTGGCTAGTGCTCATGAATGTATCCATGCCCTTAAACACCATTATGATATACCGCACTGAGCACAACGATTTTTTTAACTCGATTCGGGTATGAGAAAAGATGTGGAAAGCTCATTATAAGCAATACGACGATGATATTCACTGAACTACATCACAAATGAGTATGGGCGTAAATGAGTCAAGCAGCTCGAGAGCTATTCGGATCTAGGTTCGAAAAAAAGTTCGTTCGATTAAGTTAACGAGCCGAGCTTGAGCCTGATTTCGAGCTTGAAAAAATTAACGAATCGAGCTCGCCAATATTTGGTTTGTGGGCTTGCGAACATGTTTATTTAGAGGCTCACGAACATGTTTATTTAGAGGCTCGCGAACAATGTTCGTTGAAAGACTCGATTATTTAATTATATATATATAATTAAAATTTTAAAGACAAAGTAAACTTCCCGATCCAACGGGTGAGTTGATTTTGAAATCTGATCAAATGAAACAAAAGCCAAAAACCCTTTTCAGTTGTCACCTCGCCTGTTTTGATCCAAAAACTTTTTTCTCGTAAAACCTAACCCTACCCCATCTGTCTCGCTGCTTCGCTCTCGATGCCTCGCTCATCATGAATCTCCTACGAAGACCCAAGAGACTGACACTGATAGTCCGTCCTTGATCAGTGATCTCCAAGCTCGAATCTTACTAGTCTGGTAACCATTGATCTCCATTCTCCAGGTGGGATTTTTTGCTTCCTTTCCTTCTATTTCGAGTTTAGGGTGAAGTCTGTTTGCGTGATGTTCTATTTTTGTTGTGGAGTCATGTATCATGACTATTAGGACTAATTTCTTCAAAATGTTACATGAACCATAAATCAAGCATTCAAGGTAGCTAAATGATTTTTAGGAAGACATTTAGG
>JBBUKS010000035.1:1286175-1301874 GCA_038050645.1 Hedychium gardnerianum
ATATGTGTCTATTTATTGGTTACCCTAAGGAAACTAGGGGTTACCAATTCTATCATCCCTTGGAACAAAAGGTGTTTATTTCGAGGCATGCTGTATTTCTAGAGAAGAGTTTCTCTTGTAGAAAATAGTGAGGGTAAGGTTGAACTAAGAGTATTTCAAGTGACTCCAATATACACAAAAGAGATGCCTAATTAAGACCCACAACCTATTGCTGATAGGGATGAGATAATGGTTGAACCTATTGATACACCGCTACTTCTTAGATCTAGTAGGACACGTCCAATTCCTGAGAAATATGGATTTCTCATAAGTGAATTGAGAGATGTGTTACTTATCGAGGATGAGGAGCCTACTAGTTATGAATAAGCTCTGAAAAGTTCAGAAAGGGACTCATGGTTAAAAGCCATGAGTGTTGGAATATCATTTTTGATGAGGTAATCAAAAGGTTTAATTTCTCACAAAAATCTAGATAAACCCTACATGTATATGAAGGTTAGTGGGAGTGCAGTTGTATTCCTAGTGCTCTATGTTGATGACATATTGCTTATAGGAAATGATGTGCCTGTTCTACAGTTAGTTAAGAGTTAGTTGTCAGAAATATTCTCCATGAAAGACATGGGAGAAGCAACCTACATCCTTGGGATTAAGATCTATAGAGATAGATCGAAACAGATGCTTGGTCTTTCGCAGTCTACATATATAGACAAAGTGCTAAAACAGTTTAGCATGGATGAATCCAAGAAAGGTTTTATACCCATGCGACATGCGATTCACCTTTCGAAGTCTATGTGTTCACGCACAGAAGACGAGAGGATTTACATGAGTAAGATTTTCTAAGCGTCAACAATAGGATCTATCATGTATGCTATGTTATGTACAAGACCCGATATATCGTATACACTGAGTGTCATGAGCATATACTAGTCAGATCCAAGAATGGATCATTAGGAGGCTGTCAAGACAAACCTTAAGTACTTGAAAAGAACTAAGGATGTGTTCTTGTTATATGGAGATGGTGATACGGATGCTAGCTTCCAGACGGACAAGGATGACTCCAAATCCCAATCTAGATATATATTCACATTAAATGGAGGTGCAGTTAGTTGGAAGAGTTCCAAGCAAGACACCATTGTGGATTCTACCACTGAGGCATAATACATTATAGCTTCAGAAGCAGCAAAGGAAGCAATTTGGATCAAGAAGATCATCACTTAACTTGGAGTGGTTTCGACCATTGTTGAAGTATTACCAGTTTACTGGGACAACACTGGAACCATTGCTCAAGCAAAGAAACCTAGGTCTCACCAGCGATCCAAACACATGCTTCACTGCTATCACTTGATCAGAGAGATCAATAGTAGGAAAGAAATACAAATTGAGAAGATTCCCACCGAAGAAAACCTAGCGGATCATTTGACAAAGGCTCTATCACAAAGTAAGTTTGAGAGTTACATCTAGATTTACGGTATTGGAAACCATAGCGATTTGCATTAGGTCAAGTGAGAGTATGTTATATTTGAGAGGTATCATAAGAAAATCGCCTTATGATTTATACATATTTATTGGATAAATAGAGTTTCAGTAATTGAGTACACATTCTCTATGTGTTTGATTGAATCTTAAATTGTCCCCACGGGATGGACTGATGGCTAGTGCATGGGGTGTTGCTACCATGAGGTCTGAGGGTCAAATTCTTGCTAGTAGTCAGGTTCCTACCCTCTCCCATGCACTGGTCACTGTTCGGGCTAGCTAGACTAGCCTCCATGATTTACCTCCTCCGTGTTGGTCTTGGGACGGGCTGGAGAGGGCACTGGGGGTGAGCATTTCTCCTTTTACCACCTTGATTGAATCTTAAACTCATTTACTGAATGTCCGCAAAATAATTCATAGCATGAGAGAACTTATGATTAGATCACAACTAGTTAGTATCTCTGCATGTGTAATTATGAATGCATTGAAATATTCCCTAGTCGATGAATTGATGATTTTGGACATCATTGATTCTATGAGACTAGCATAGGTTCTTGTCAAAGAAGTCACTCCTCACTGGCTGGAGACATTGGGATGTTGAGAGTTAAACGTGGAGGCTAGTTAAAGGTAACTAATTTATTAGAGTGACCTGCCATGAGACTTCATATGATTCTCTACATATATAGATATGTAAGTGAAGATCTCATTGCAGCTTAAGTGCAAGTTTCCTTCGACTTGAGGTACTCAAGTCATCTTGGTCATGGAGACTTATACTTTGACATCTTAAGCAAACATCTCTGAGGAGGTATGGACTTGGGATGATTGGATAAAAATCAAAGTGCCCAAAAGTGATTGGATAGCCAACAAAGGATTCACCACTTGTTATAAAGAGACGTATTCCCTACGATCGTTTGTCATGATTATTACTCAAAATCTTTGGCTAAAGCATCACATGTCAAGAGTACAGGATTCTTGGACACATGTATGAGTAATTTGAATCCACAAGGCAAGAAGCATAACTTCGTCTAGGTGTGACGTAGTAAGCCTAGTAGGGACTGACACATAGACCATGTCTTGAACCAAGTGACTATAAGACAAATGAAAGAAACTAGGCATGACTCATTGTAGCTACTGAAAGGTTCAAAAGTGGTTCGAATTAACCGTTGACTTTTCGGTCAATTGGGGATCATGATGTACTACTAGGTGTCATTCATGATTGTTCCATAATTAATGGTTTATCATGGACGACCAACATAACCAAGAACCTATAAGATCACACGCACTATGAGTTTATCCGAAGTATTTAAAATAAGTTTGAGAATTGGATTCTAAGATCGAGAGAGACAAAGTTTGGTTGGATCAAAGGAGCGACAAATATGGAAAGTTATTTGTCATAACAGAAGCACGAATGGGCCAAGTTTCTTGTAGATGAGTTAGACCATTCTTGGTTTAGTCATGAACTAAATTGGTTTGATTTATGAACTAAGTGGTTTGGTTTTGAACCAAACCAAGAGTTTAATGGGCTAAACTTTGGTTAAGGCTTAATGGGTTGGGTTTGGGCTTAGGAGATGACTTGTTCTCTAAATCATTAAGGAGATGTATAAATATACCCCTTCATGAGGAGAATTAAGTATTACAAGAGCAATTCTATTTGGAATAGAATTGAGTTGAGTTTTGGAAAGAGTTTTCATCACCCTCTCCTTCTCCTCCTCATCTTCTCTCCCAACAACACAAGGAGATCCTTTCTCCTTGTGCCGCCACCCAAGTGAACTCCGACTGGCCATCTCCTCCGGCCATCACCTTCTCTCTGGCCAGTAGCCCCCTGTTGTCCCGAGGATAATCGGAGTTGGGATCTCCGACCAAGAAGAGCTCCATAAAACCAAAGAAGGCCGGTGGACAACAAGTTGTCCGCTAGCGGTTTGGCCTCTCCTGGCCTCCTCCGACCTCCTTTTCGGTGAGCAAACATTGCTGCGAAATCTCCGATGCCTTGGGGTACTTCATACCTCATCGACAGTGAGTTACGAACATTGAACAATGAAGAAAAAGGGGCAAACAACCATCTTTTCCGGCTGGACATCAAACTTATTGTTCAGTTGTTCTCTCCGTTTGGTGTCATTTGGTTGCGTACACCGCCGGACACCAAACCTCATCTTCACACTCAAGGCTAGTACCTTTCATGGAGACGAAACTCAGATTTAGTGAAGTTGTCTTTAAGAAACTTGGCGTGGATACAAATAGAGGCGAGGCTTCAAAGTGTCGCTCAGTTGATGTCATTCCCAATTCACTTCATCCGTCAGGTATAACTAGATTAATTATTAATTTAATTTTTTCATAAAATTTTAATTGCGTGGTTATATCTGCACATATTGTATCTTGTATGCGTGGATGTGTGTATTGTAATAATTAGGAATTATTATTTGTGTCTTCTGCTCTGCATTTGTGAAACGTGTCCAACACACGCATCACGTCGGGCTCCACAACATGCCACGAGCAACGCATGTCAGCCGGCACGGCTGTGACCATTTTCAAAAGCTATCCAGTGCGCACCTCATGGCGGTCGTGCCAGCCAGCATAGTCATTCTTGAAATCTAGATGCTTCCCAACGTGTACCATAGGCAGGCCTTGCTAGTCGGCACTATCATGCTAGATCTCCAGATTTCTCTACTATTCACCATGGACAGGTCATGCCAGCCGCCATGAGCATGGCCGAATTCAGGACTTCTCCAGCTTTCACCATGGGCAAGCCGTGCCAGCCGGCAGAGCGTGCAGCAGTCTGCCAGCAGCCATAATACCCGACATGGGCACCGCCATGTTGGGCGCCTGGAAATTCAATATTAAAGTTGGATTGGATCTCAAAGAATAGGATCTCGATTGGGAGCCGCCCAAGGGCCACAAGAAGACTTCAGAGAGTGGATTCAAGGGATTTTTTACGCCTTCACGCCCAAATTATAAATCGGAGACCATCCGAAGATGATCATTCACATCAAGACTAAGCTTTTCTTCTCATTTCTAAATTTATCTTGATTGCAACTTGTCTTAATGTTGATCTCTTGTTGTAACTCTGAATTTATGGAGTAGACTCTTGATTCTAGGATTATGGATTAACCCTTTGATATGTAAACACTGCTTTGTGAATCTTTTGAGTTTAAATGTTTCTTATTCAATAATATATGTGTTTATGGTTTGGGCCTACTATGTACACACGATCTTAATGCTAAAAGCACAGAATTCGTATTCCATGAGATGTTTACAATCATTGTGGTGAAATCAAAGTCCTAGAATGACTTTTCCCATCAAATTTTCTCAGATCACTTTCCTTTCTCTTCTCTCATTTAGCTCAATCCTTTTTCCTCAGCTTATTCTCTGATTTCTACCCCTAGATCTCTCGCTCTTGCACCACTCAAAACCCATGATTAGTCTAGATAATTACATTTGTTTAGTAGACTAGTACTTAGCCACAAATTCTTGTGGATCAATATTTTTATTACTTGACGATATTTCGTACACTTGCGGATTGACCACATCAAGTTTTAGCGTCGTTGCCGGGGATTGGTTTTGGTTAATATTAGTTGAATTGTAAATTGATTAGACTAGACTGTTCTACTTCACTATTTCCATTTGCATTTGTTTACACTTTTCTTAGCACTATTTTTTTTCCTTCTTTAGGGGATTTTAAATTTGAGATATGTTGGAAATCAAGGACTTTGCTGCACCTCTCTCTCAGTACTTGAGATCTTGCATTGTCAGGCCCCTAATCGAAGCCAAAGATTTTGAACTGAACTCGCAATTGATTCTATTATCTAACAACAACAATTCGAGAGCACACTTTCAAAGAATCTATACTGACACTTGAACCATTTTCTAACATCTTGTGATACAATAAAAAGGGATGACGTTTCCGAAGATGCAATTAGATTAATGGGATTTAATTTCTCTTTAACAAGAAGGCCAGTGTTTGGTTATACTCGCTTCCATCAAGGAGTATTACAACTTGGGGACAGATGGAGAAGTATTTTCTTAATAAATATAATTCACCAACCAAAACAACAAAATTAAGAAGCTAAAATCACAGAGTTTAAACAGTCGGAAGGAGAAACATTATTTAAGGCTTGGGAAAGACTCAAGGGATTGCTGTTGCAATGCCCCCATCATGGTTTGAAAGAATGACTCATAATTCATCTATTCTATATGGGGATTTCCAATGTAGCAAGAATTTCACTAGATATAGTAGCAGGGGGTTCTTTGATGAGGAAAAATGTAGAAGATGCTTATTTGCTTATTGAGGACGTAACATCAAATCTAAACTTTTGGGGAGATGACATAAGAGAGAGTCCCTCTAACAAAGATGAAGGTGATATTGATATAGCAACACAATATGTAGTCGTGCATAGATTGAGTCCAGAAAGTAATTTGGAACAAATAAAGAGAAATGTTGAGGTTATGAACTGGAACATTAATGAGATAAAGGAAAGAGTAGAGAAGCTAGCGTCCAAGGAGATAGAATTTCCATCGGAATGCTCAAATGAACACCTAACCCCATTTAAGATAGCATTGGGCAAGGTAGATGGAAAAAGGATAGGGTCCTGGAAGTTAGAAAGAAACTTCATACAAAGGCATCTTCGCCGATTAAGTTGCCACAAATATCAAATTATGCGAAGTTACTAAAGGATGTATGGTCTCTAAAAAGGAAATTGAAGGAATAGGGCACTGTGGGAAGACGTGGAAGGCCGATCCGATGCTGAACAAAGTCCAAACAGGTCTGGAGGACTCGATGTTTAGCAGGTGAGTTGAGGTAAGCACCTGGAGTTAGTGCAGTAAGGTCGTGTCCCAGTAGGGACAAACCTTAAGTGATGATCCAACTGAAGAAACCTACGGAGGTTTCTAAGTTGAGATCAAGACAGTTTGAACTGTCATATTCATCCATACTTATATTTGGTCTAACTTTTGTTTTGCAGGACTGCTACTATTATTATATTTCCTGTGCTAACTTTATTTTGCAAATAAAATAAAGTTCGGATTTAAGTTAGGTTCGATCGACCGAACGGGAGGTTCCGTCGACCGATATAACCAGTTAGCACAGTATCGAATAGAGGTTGCAAACTTGGAAAAGCCTAGGATCAGTCGACTGATCTAGGGGATCAGTCGATCGATAAAATATGGCAACAATCAGAGATCAGATCGAATCAGCGCGAAAATGGTAAATGCAGGGATAAGTCAATTAATCAGCTATATTAGTCGACCGATAAGCAGTGATTTCCAGAATCGAATGGATCGAATCAGAGCAAAGAAGGAAGGTTGTGGGGTTCAGTCGACGGATTGGAGGATCAGTCGACCGAAAGGATCAGTCGACCGAAAGGATCAGTCGATTGATCAGTTTTTCAGTCGATAAAATGCAACCTATAAAAGAAGACCTCGAGGTCCGAGATGAATATCACTTCACTTTGTGCTCCATCTTGTGTCTACTGCTACTATACATGCAAGATTTTCTCTTATGACACCAAGAGGCTCTTCGATGACCAACACTTCATCTCCTACCTTTGTTGTCGGTATTTTATTTATTACTTGCATTTCTATAGGAAGATAGTAGTGTTGTTACTATCTTCCTCATATTTGTATGAGTTTCCTTCTTCTCCGAAAGATTTCGGAAAGAAGAAATATAGTGGATTACCCATTGGAAGCGGTCAAGGATTGCTGGGTCTTGGAGTAGTAGTCGTTGGGCTACAAACCAAGTAAAAAAAAAAGTGTATCTTTCATGTATTATTTTAATATTCCACTGCTACTTTAATTTAAACGAAAAGAAAAGATTTTTAATCAAACAAGATTCACTCCCCCTCTCTATCTTGTCGCCAACGATCCAACAATCACAACCTTCTCTATAGTGATTAATGACATTATGTATGATTTTTTTAGAGGCGGTAGAGGACTTAGGAAGGGAGAACCGCTCTCTCCCTATCTTTTTGGACTATGCATGGAGTATCTATCCCTCTCTTTGGCACGACGCACTATTAGGCCGATTTTTTCTTCCACCCCAAATGTGAGCATTTGATGATAACACATTTGGTGTATGCAGATGACATGTTGCTTTTGTCCTGTGGAGATGTAACTTTAGTTACTCAGCTTGTGGAGTACTTAGAATAGTTTACTCAGACCACAGACCTCATAGCTAACTTAGCTAAGTCCAACATTTATATGACAGGGATAGATGCGCCTACTCAAGAATGTTTGCTTACTATCACGGGATTCCAGTGGGAGAGATGACCTTCAGATACTTGGGGATTCCTATAGCTTCTCAGAAATTGAAGATCTCTGACTACATTCACTGATGGAATCCCTCACCAGTAGAATTAACTTATGGCCAAAGAACACCTTGTCTTACGCTAAGAAAGACCACCTCATAGCCTCAATTCTTTAGGGTGTGGAGTGTTACTGGATGTCTATCCTGCCCCTTTCTTATGGGATTATGGACCGCATATATATCCTTTGTAGATCTTTTATGTGGACTACCAAACATCCCTCCATAGCATGGACAGAGTTATGCAACCCTAAGGAAGAAGGTGGTCTTGGCTTGAGGGACTTAAAAGCATGGAACCTTGCCCTATTGTACAAGGTCCTATGGTGCATACAGGACAAACAAGACACCTTATGGATACGATGGGTATACCATTCATATTTGTAGCATGTGGGAATATGAGAGTCACAGGTCAAGAAAATAGACTCCCCACTCATCAAAAGGGTGCTACACATCAGAGACAGTATCTTGGCAGCTGCAGGCGGTCCAGAAGTAGTAGGACAAACTCTAGCTACATGGTTCAGTCAGAGGGAGGGAGGTGTCCATAGGGCTTATGACCACTTCAAAGATGTGAGACCCAAGAAGTCATGGGTGATAATAGTTTGGCAAAAATACCTTCAGCCGAGTCATGCTTTTACATTATGGCTACTAGCACACGAATGAGTCCCTGCACGTGTTCGACAGGAGTACTTGGAGGACAGGCAGTACACTTTTTGTGAACTGGAGAAGGAGACATTGGACCATGTGTTCTTCAGATGTGGTCTTATCTACTAGCTTTGGGGGAGGGTCAGAACTTGGCTACGGATGCGTCTTAAGATGACTACATATCGACGTATGCTACATATATTTAGACTTCTGTATAGAGGGACCTCCACCTTGACCAAGGCACGTCACCTTGCCATGTCATCATTGGTACATCATATTTGGAGGGCAAGAAATCGCAACATGTTTGAGAGGGTGCGATTGGATGTAGAGATGGTCTTCAAGAAGACATAGATCCACGTCTATAGGATGCTTGGCATATTCTCAGATCAGGTACTCAGATAGGGGTGACACATTGTGGGGCATGCATTTTTTTGGTTACTGCTCCATTGCATACTGCGGCTGGGGTCCAGAGGACATATACATGTTACACATTTTACAGAGTTGTGGGAGTTACTCAAAGCTGGCACCATGTCAGTGACAAGTAACTGCCCTCGGTAAAAAAAGAGAGTCTGATGCCTGATACCTGATATGGAGCCTGGAGAGACATGGAGGAGCGACATGGAGTCATTAGGAGGAGACACAGATAGTTGATACTTCGATGAGGCCGCGACTACAATGGTGTCGACTCTTCGGACATCGATGGAGCTCACTCAGTTTCAAGAGGTGTATTATTGCGAGCTATGGATCTTTAGAGTGAGAGTGTATGCACCATGAGTTGGTGAGAGAGAGCACAAAGTATGTATATTTTGAGCGGGTAAGGATTGAGTGAATAAGGATTGAGAGCTTCCACCCTTTTAGAGAGGGAGTGTAGAGTGAGATGTATAGTGGATGAGGATAGGTAGGTGAATAGATCCACCTTGAATTATCTATCTAGTCGTCAAGTAATAAAATATCAATCCCATGAGGACTATTGATTAAACACTAATCAAGTTATTCTCCCTGACTTCATGGGTACTCGGGAGTCATGGGATTGAACCTATTATTCTCTCATCGGCTCCACAGGTACACAGGAGTTGAGGGATGAGTTATTCTCTCCTAGATAGTGGCGGGCTACCCTGCGGTCTAGGGGTCGAGCTATCTCTCCACGGGTACTAAGGAGTCATGAGATCGAACATATTATTATTCTCTCTCCGACTCCACGGGTACACAGGAGTTGTGGGATCGAGCTTATTACTATTCTCTCCCTGACTCCATGGGTACTAAGAAATCATGGGATCAAACGTATTATTATTCTCCCTTTAACTCCACAAGTGTTCAATAGTTAAGGAATCAAGCTATTCTCTCCCTGAGAGAGATCAAACTTTCTCTCCCGACCTTACTTGGTCGCGGATTGAGTTATCTATCCTTTGTCAAGGACAAAGTTGGCCATTATTTCCCTCTATCAAGGACAGAGGCATCCATCAACATCTCCCTGTGTTAGGGATAGAGACATCCATTGACATCTGATGTGTTCAATCCACAAGTGCACGGTTGTCGTTAAGTAATAAAATATTAATCCCATGAGGATTGTTGATTAAACACTAATTGAGTTCACAAAGTTAGTTATCTAAAAAGTCGGAGTTGTGTTGAATGAGAGAGAGAGAGAGATATTTGAGAGAAATTGAGAGAGAGAGAGAGAGTTGAGAAATATGGATTAGGGGAACGATTCTAGGCCTTCGATTTCACTACGATGATTGTTGACATCCTAAGTATTGCTCACTTTCCTATCTCTATGTTTATTCGCATGTAGGGTGACTTATCCCAAATTACCGATATGGACTTTTGGTACTATGCTGGCGTGTCTACCTAAACTCGATGTCTCTTTGCAAGGTGATAATGCTAGTGTTAGTATTAGCCCTAAGATCCAATTATGAGATGATTATGATTATTGGGTTAATGGATATGGGTTGACTTATTGGGTTAATGGTTAATCCGATATACTAAAATCCAACCCATTAAAAATAATTAATGGAGATTAATTATGCATTAAAGAAGGAGGATCAATGAGTTAGACTCATTGGGTGAACTCGAATTCACTCATTGGGTGAACTCGAATTCACCAAGGAAGAGGAAAGGTTAATTTTGAATTGATCATGCATTAGATGAAAAATCAAAGGACTTAATTGGATTAATGGAGAATTAATATCAATTAAGACAATTGATTGAATGAATACAAAAAGAATTTTAATTCATTTGGTGCATAATACTTGTGTTCTTCTTCCTCTTCTTCTTCCTCTTTGGCCGAAACCAACAAAATTTGGTTGCTAGCACAACCTTAGGTGGTTTTATTTCTCCAAGTTTGTGAGTTTGTGAGACAGACGGAATGTGTTTATGTGGATATTGAAAGAGGCGCGAACACTTGATCATGTTGAGATCCAATGAGTACAAAAGTTGATGTCGGGAGTTTATATTTACGCAACAAAGGTATAACTCTCATAACAACTAATATATGATTTCCTTCGCATAGATCTTTTGAAAATGATCTTGATAATATTCTGCTGCGCTTATGTTATTTTTGCGCTCAAGATCCCAACACATACTATTGTTTATAGCTTAGGTTTGGAAATATAATAACACCCTTGTCTAAAATCCTCAAGAATTGGCATGTAAAATCCTTTATAAAATCTTCTTTTATAGGCTTAAGTTGTGGTTGTTTGTCGCATATATCAATCGACTGAATGTACTCATCAATCAATTAATTGCTCCCTCTAAATTTGACCATTTCATCTACAGAACGGTTATTTTTAGCTCATCTTTGACCATAACAATTGATTGTGTATTACCATCAATCGGTTGATGTCAAAATAGTTGAGTGCCACAATCAAATTTAAAACTTTCCATTCACGCAATAGTATTATTAATCGACTGCTCATATCAATCAGTCGATTGATGATGATCGATTAAGTTGATAAGTCGAATTCCATACATTCTGTTCACTGTAATAATATTATCAATCGATTGCAAATACCTAATAGTCGACTGATATATAACAAACCTCTTAAACTCCCTCAAACCTCGAACTTGGGGTTAAGGATTCATCAATCATCTGGTATACCTATATCAGTAAAATATTTCGTTCAATTTTGAACTAAAAAATACTATTGAAGAAAATACTATTCATAATAGTCGATTTATAAACTGTTCGCAATATTGAAAAATACTGTTCACATTGAATTCTCTTATGCCAAGAGAATTCAAGTCTTCGAAATTTCCTTATACGATTAATATAGGTCAACCTCAACTTAGTAGGATTTTATCCTTGCCTAATATTCAATTGACTTGAACTTATCAAAATTTCACCCGCTTAGCATCCGATTATCTTGATTTGTCAAGACTTTACTCGCTTAGCATCTAATTAATCTTAACCTACCAAGACTTCCTTTCTTGTTTCAAACATGGGTGGAAATAATATTTAATATTTAGGGATAAGATTTTATTTTCTAAATTTAGAAAATTATTATTTATCAAATTTAAATTTAGGAAATAGATAAGATAATTGATACAGAGATTTTTCTTTTTTAAGTAAAATGTAAAATTTAAAGTAAAAATTTTATTTAGTATATCTGATATGGATGTTCTTATGATAAATCATATTTTACTCTAAATTCGACCCAATTATAATAGTCTCACATAATGTGTAATCTTCAACGAAATGAGTGCATGCATTTACAGAAACTTATGTAGTAATCAAGTGATATGGACGTGAGAAGGAAATCAGATTCAAACTAAGTTATCATCATGCTCGACATGATCTCTTATATGCATACACTATATTAGCGAGTGAAAGTGCAATAGGTCATGAATCTTCCGTAACGAATGATGAACCTAAGGACCATTTGTTATAAGTGTTTTTTAATTTATTTAGATAGTTGATAATTTTTTTTTATAAAATTAAATCAATCTTCCTTAAATTAATCGACATAACTTGATATTAGTATCAATTAAAAAAAAGTGCATAGATCCATTAGAGTGTATACTTCGATAATATTAAAATAGTTCACTAAACGGTGATGCGTTGTTATAAAACTTTCAAGAATTCAAAATCCGAGCAAAATAGAATTCATAATGCAAAATCTATCTAATAAATTTTTAAATGAGATATTTTCAAGAGAAAAATATATTCGATTAGAACCAAACCCACTCCAACCAAAATCAAATCCAAATGATAGAACCTTCGCGTAACAGGGATGCTAAGTTTTTGGATCACCCGTCACGAGTACTTTCCGATTTATTTTGACTTCCGATAAAAAATTTTATAAAGTCAAATCAGCCATTTCAGATTCAATATTATTTGATTCATCATTTTTTAAAAAAAAAAATTATTAATTTGGGACGGCCCATATAATCAAACAGACCTCGGCTGAAGGCCTATTAATTTGGGCCGGCCCATTTCCCTTCCTGCTTCGCTCTCGTGGAGGTGGATCCACGCGCTCGTATCAAGGCTCTTCCATCCGGCGATCTCGAAGTCGATCTCCGGAAACGACGGAGAAAACAAACCGGACGGTGAGCTTTATTTACTCTTTCCGCTTTGTTTTGTTTGGGTGGGTGAGAGAAGATTCGTTAACGGAAGGACAAGGAAGGAAGGAAAGGGAGGAAAAAGAAATGGAAATAAAGTATTTATGAGAATCTGCATATCTAAAATTTAGAATTGATCAAAAACGTTCCAAAGTTTGAAAATACTCAAAATATATATATTTTTCTCATTTTATCTTTCTATCAAATTTATTTTTTTTCTCTTTCTCTCCTATACATACAATCTCTCTAATTTTTTATCCTCTTTTTTATTTCCTCTCTGATTTCTTTTGCATGCATTAATTATTATGATATTAATTTTAAAATAATTTAATTACATCAGCACATGATACTGATTTACATTACCATCGACCTGGTTTAATTTAGATCAGGATTAACATTGACATAATTTTCTGGAAATCATAACCAAGTTAAAAGTTAATATAATATTGTAATATTTTCGAAGATGTCGAAATAAACAATGAAAGATACTATTGAACTCCTTATAATTTTTAAAATTTACAAGACTTGAAATAAATCAAATCAAACCTATTTAGATCTATCAATAAGTTTCAAAACTTATTAATAGACTTATACATGTCCGATTGAATACATTTCAATTCTTGTAAACTTTTGAAGTTGCAAGGAGTTTAACGATATTATGTTGACTTTTCGTTAGAATGTGATTATGATCTCCAAAAAATTATGTTTATATTGGTCTTGACCTGAATTAGATCAGACCCATAATAATACAAATCAGCATCATCAACTGTGTTAATATAATTAAGTTATAGTATTGATTTAAAAAATCATCATCACAATAATTATTATATACATACAAAAGAGAGAATAAAAAGGGAAGGTTGCATGTATAGAAGAGAGGAAAGAAAAGAGAGAAATGTATTATATAATTTTATTTAAAAGAAGAAAAAAAAGAAAATTAAATATGTAAAATTATAAAAATATTTTTACTTCTTAAATTAAATTAAAAATTAATATTTTAAAATTAAAAAATATATTTCCCTTCCTTACCGGTGTAAGAAAATCTCAAAGAAGGCTCATCCCTACTTTTCCTTTTCCTTTAGCTCCTTTCTTTCCAAACAAACAAGGTTCAAAAATTTCCATTTTTCTTTATTTACCCTTTTCCCTCAGCGTTCATCGCCCTCCCGATCAATTGCCCTTTTGCTTCTCGAGGAATCACGTTACTCGGTGGGTATTTTTTCTTTGTCTCGATCGGTTCTCGGAGTGCAGTGCGATTCATGCTGTTAAAGATCGAGCTTGGCTTTGTGATGACAGGCTTTCATTGTGATTCGAGATCCGTATGATCGAAGCTAAAGCAGGTGAGAGCATATTCTGTCTCTATGACACAGTTGAATCTGCCTTGTTTGAAAATTTTGCAACATTGATCTGCTCTCCGTAGATAGCTTGATAGTTTTAGTCTCAAACGCTGAAATCTAAGTGATTCATAGATCCTGTTCAGGTTTGGTCTTTGGATCTTTGGATCTTCAGAGTTCAGCTCCTATTTCCTGCAAGACATAATTACAAACAAAATTTGATTTATTTTGAGCTTGGCTTGCAAGTTTAAATGTCATAAAATTTGATTCGACTTGACTCGCTTATAATCTGGAGTGAATTTGGTCGGGGATTTAAAGAACGAAGAAGACTTAAATTTCGTTGTGTCCTTACACTGCTATATGGAATTGGATTAGAGTTTTTGGCTGTTCTCTTTGACATGGTCACCATGGATGAAACCCGCTAGCTCATGAGAATAGATAATAATAACAATAGCAAAACAATAACTTTTTGGATTCTACAATTGGTCATTTGGTGATTGAATATTTTAAAACTGATAAATTAGTTTTTCTTTTTCTTTTTCTTTTTTGGCCTCTTGTTGTTGGAAGAGTTCATAGTGCATATTAATTAGCTTGGTTAGGGTTACTGTCATTGTGTTGATGACTTGGGATGGAGGACTTTGAAATTTAGTCTAATTAACAATGAGATGGTCGAATGGAGATTTTACTCAACTGCTCATTGATGAATTGGTTTTCGATCATAAAATTCATTATTCTAAAAGGTGACATAGGCGTCCGCCTAAATGATTTCGACAAGGATTTGCTTTATCTAAGTGGTTAACCTATTAAATTTTATCTCGTTATTTGATAAGATTGTTTTGTAACACATGATTTTATATCATTACTGATACGGGTGGATAGGTCGGGATCCCCTTAGACATCACAAAGAAGAGTCACGTGGTGGTTGGTCAAGTCAACGCCGCGTAAGCACAAAAACATCACCGGTCGGATAAATTCCCAGCGAACCGATCGGGGAAGCTCCGCAAATCTCCGACCGGGCAACCAAAGTCACCGACCGGTGAAACATCACCGGTCGGATAAACTCCCCAGCGAACCAATCGGGGAAGCTCCGCAAATCTCCGACCGGACAACCAAGGTCCGCTCCCCGGAAACGTTCACTCCACCGACCGGTATATGTGATACCGGTCGGAGACATAACTAGTACACTCCTATCAGATCGACGATCTCTCTTTCATCGATCGGGTCGCAGGCGCCCTGGTCGGGTATAAATCCTCTCCTACCCGATCGGAGAATCCGCGGAGAACTCTCCCCCGGTCGGACATAAGAAGTAGCCTCCTTATGGATCATGTTCCCTTGCGTGTAAAAGTTAATCCCGCCTCTCCCTGTACGACCGGAGAATCCGCGGAGAACTCTCCCCCGGTCCCAGGGGCC